>JAQQSY010006735.1:0-10874 GCA_028646535.1 Procyon lotor
GACTTCAGGGACCCCTCCGCCCATGATGCCCAGACCTTCCAGGAAAGTTCTAGATGTGCAACTTGCCTCTCCACCTGGCATTCCAGCATGCCCTGACTGAAGTCCTGAGCACACCATTCTTGCTCCTCTTCTGTCAGGTTCTGAGTCTCAGGGCCATGGCCCATGGGTTCCTAAGCCAGAGCCTCCCCTCTCTACTAAAGCAGTCAACACAATTCCTGCCCCACACCAGGCAGTCCTGGCTTTTATTTTCAGAACCTGACACAGGAGGAGCTCGATAAATATTTGATCAAATGACCGACAGCCACAAGAACACTCTGCAGAATACTTTCGAAAACCCCATCTTCCCCACAGCCCTGGGAGGGAGGTGTAATTATTGTCACGGTGCAGATGAGGAAACCGATGCCCAGGGAGGTGAACAGTCTTCTTGGGTGTGGAATCGCAGAGCAAGAGACTATGTGGGGGAGTTAGGATGGCAACTGAGGGTGACTCTCCATGCTGCTCGCCCTGGGCAGCCACCACAGCCCGAGAGCTTCTTCACCAAACCACGGTTGGAAGAAGAGGGCCAGCCGGCCAAGGTGCCAAGGCCAGGGTGATGCTCAGAGACCAAGGTGGCAGGTTCAGCTAGGCCGCGTCAGCAGCGGACACCAGACTCCAAGCCGCCTCCCTGAAACAGCGCCTTGAGGTTCTCGGAGGGCTCTCATATGACCAGGGAGCTGGGAGCCCCAGGCACTGGCACCAGCTGTCAGTGTAAGCCCAGATAGCTTATCCTTTCTTGGGGCTCAGCTGACTTCCCTAAAAAGGCAATATGAGTAAGATTCCTGAGACATGAAAGGAGGGGCCCTAATTGCTAGGCAGGAGCAGGAGTGGGTTGGTGTAGGCCTCAGCAAACAAGCTCCCATTTGGCCCCTTTGGGCAGGATCCCCCCTGGCAAGCTGTGTGTGGTGGGAAGACAGGGCCCAGGCCTCCACTTGGACATCCCGTTACCCCCTCCGTAGCTGTCTGGGCGAGTGCTCTACGACCTCACTGGAAAGGGGCAGTCTGAGTCTTCCTGAGCAGAACCTCACCTACTCCACCAGTGAGTGAGCCCCCACTTGAAGCTGTAACTGACCGTGGCGGGAGGGGCGGGGGAGGTATAGCCAAAGCTTCTAGCCAGGCCCTCGGCCTCAGGATCCCAGGCTGGAAGGCGTGGGAATAGGGAGACAGGTGCCTGTGTTAAAAGTCAGGTGGGGGGTGTGAGGCCGTGACCTGCGGGCCCCAAATGCTGTGCTCGATAGGTATCTGTTGTGTCCTTCCAGCTATGAGATAATCCGATGAAGGGCAGTTCAGAGTTACAGACAGGGATGCTAAGGTGTGTGTGTGGGGTCCCTGCACCCAGAGAACATACCAGGTGGTGGGGTGGGGGCAGCTGGGCATGAGGTACCAGCCACACCTGCTGCCTGGTGCTGCACACCCCTGTTCTGGGCTAGGAGCCAGCCCAGGGGCGATGGGAAGTGAATGGTGCACATTCCTGCCTAGGTGCTCCACTCTCCACCATGCTCCAAGGCCCGAGGGGCTTTCTGCTGACCCTCTCCTGATGCACTGGCCTCGGAGTAGGGCTAGGAGAGGCTGGAGAGGTGAGATCAGGCTTCTCAAACTGGAGGACGAGCAGAGAGGCATTAGCTTCTGGGGGCACTGGACCAAGGTGGTGTAGACCCCTCAGCAAAAGGTTAGGCAAGCAAATCAGGGGCTCCCGGAGCTAGAGTCAATAGAGTTAACACTGGGACCCAATTCTCAGAGACTGGGGGAAAGGTGGCTGGACCAGGCATCCCCAAGGCCTGAACTCTTTCTGGAGTCGTGGGGCAGAAATGGAGGGCATTTTGGGGCTACAGGAAGCAGCGGGATGGAGTGCGGGCTCGGATGGGGTCGGCTTACCCCTTTATGGTCATTGCATATGCCAGCTGTTGGGGTCCATGGGGGCGGGCTGGAGATTGAATGCCCAGGAATGGGGTTGGGTTAGGGGGCAAAGGTGGGGATAGGGACATGGGCTGGAGAAAGGGTAGGAGAATATGGGCTTTGGGGTCGCGGTTAGGGACGCAACTCTGAGATGGCATTGACCACGTTGGGCCTGTGGGAACAGGGTGGAGGGCTCTGGATACAAGGCTGGCACTGTGGAGGGGCTGTGGAGGTGGAGCTCAAAGGGCAAGGGTCGTCTTGGAGTCCTCGAGAGTGGAGCTAAGAGGATGGGACTGTGGGTTCAGGGCTTGGAGAACAAGGAAGCGTAGGGGTGGGACTGTGCCGAACAGGCCTGGTGTCCGAGGATGGGTTGCCCCAGAGCCATGGGGTCTTGAGGGTGGGGTCGGAAAGCCCGAAACCTGTGAAGGGCGGGTCCAGACATGGGGCGGGGCGGTGATGAGGGGGTCACCGGAGGACCCGTGGATCTCCGTGAGGGGTGTGGTGCTCTACAACAGGGACCGAAGGGGCGGGGCAATGAGGAAGTGGACTTGAGGGCTCGGTCGGGGGCTGGAGGGCTGTGGGGAGCCGCGCCTATAAGACTGGAGGTCGCGGGCAGGTCCGGAAGATGGGTGTGTTGGGGGTTCGCTAGGCAGGCGCGTAAAACAGGGGATCGTGGTGGGGGCGGGGCCGAAGAGATAGGACAGTGGAGACCTGCCCTGAGGTCGGGAAGGACTGGGGCTCATGGACAGAGGGGTAGAGCTCGAGATGCTTTGGGCGGCGGACGGCGAGGGAGCCGTGGGGGCGGGGCGGGCCGGGTCCCGGGGGCGGGGCCGCGGCCAGGGGGCGGGGCCGGGACGCAGACGCGGGCGGTGGAGCGCGGGGGCGGGCCCAGGTGAGCGGGGCCACCGCCCCCTGCGCCCCTCCTCCCCCGGTCCCCCAGTCACCCCTGGGCGCCACCCGGGCGCTGGCTCCGCGGGCCAGGCGGACGGCGGCGGGCGGCGTCTTCGGCCCGGGCCGGGTCGGGCTCCGGCTCCATCTTGGGCCGCTGCGCCGGGCACCTGTGGCGGCCGCAGGAGCAGCGCTTCCGCCGGCCTGCGTGGCCCCGGGCGCGCGAGAGGGTGAGAGGCCGGCTGTGTGCGTGGGGGAGGTAGGGGAGAGGGTGGTGGGATGGGCTGCGCCTTCCCTTCCTGCGCCCCGAAACCCCACTCCTCACCTCTTGGTACGCTCGGACCCTTCGCATCACAGCCCCCGCCTAGTGCTCAGCGCCCCCCAGGGCTGCATCCCTCCTCCCATCTCTCCTCTCATTGCCTGTCCCATCCCCTCTTCCACGTCTCCTCTGCCCATCCTCCCATTTCCAGCACTCTGCCTAGGACCCCGACTTCTTCTGCCTCCATCCCCGCTGCTATCGCTGTCCCTTCCCATTCCTCCTCTCTTTTCCACCCCTACCCCTCCCTCCACCCTTCTCCGCGGGCCCACAGTTCCAAACCTCCCTTCCCTCGCGTTCCTTCTGCCCTCCATCCCTACCCCCTTGCCCCACAGCCTAATCTTTCTTCATTCACTGCTTTTGCTCCTGGGAAGATCTGTAGCCTAGTTTGGGGGATCGAATTGAGGACCTTCTCCCTGAGTCTGGTGGGCTTTGTGATGAGGGGCGGGGACGGAGCCCTTGCTCTGGGGGACAGCGTATGGTGTGGTGTGTTCAGGCCTCTGGCCCCAGAGCCAGAGGCGGCCTGTACATTTGGTGTGCAGAGTGCAGCTGTGGAGATGCTGTTTCCTGCAGGCTCCCACAGTAAACGGGCCTGTGTGTCCGCCTCTGATGTGGCCACGGGTGGGGCTGGGGCCCATGCTGGTGCATGCGCGCCTGGGTACACGGGTGCCGGAGAGGGTGCAGGTAGGGACGCTCTAGCTACCCGGGCTACCTCTGGTTTGGGGCGCCTTTAGGTTTGCCTTCTCCACCCCAGGTGCCTCCTGGGAAGTATGGGCAAATCGTCCTCAGGGGGGAAGCTCTGGGGCGGGTGGGGGCCTGGGCCTCTCTCTGGTGAGCACTGTTGGGTCCTTTGGGCCTCTGCCCACAGTTATCCTTGAGCCCTTTCCTGGCACGGCATGTGACCTGAGCATTTTGTCCTTCAGGCCCCCTCACCCTTCTGTGATGGGCAGATTTTTTCCCCTCCAAACAATTCCTCTCTGTAGCTCAGAAATGCCTCTTGCTGCCCTGCCCAATTTTGGCCCCCCTATGCTGCTGAGATGGATCAGACCACCTGCTGGAGGTCGCCACACCCCCACTATCCAACCAGGTGTTCCCGTGGTGCGTATCCCTACCGGGTCCCTAGGGATAAGGTCCATATTTTAACTTTGAAGCTGTTTCCCCTCCTGACCATGTGGATTTGCTTTTCCTGTTTTGATTTTGCTGGAAGCAGAAGTCATCATCCAAATGCCTGTCTCTTAACAAGAGGAGGTGTATATGGATGCCACAGGGTGGTCTGAGACAGGGCCTGCTTGCAGTGGCTTTGGTGGTCTGCCCCTGCCCCTGCCCGCCACACTCTCAAAGGCCTGGGCTCCTCTGCTGGGTGGTATGGCAGGAGCTAGAATCTCTGAACAAGCCAACCTAGCAGTTTTGGTTTTTTTTTTGTTTTTTTTTTTTGTTGGGCCAGTTTGGAAGGTTATGGAGGACTGGAAGGTTTAACTCAAAATAACATTGGTTGATTGGTGCATGAGGCCAGTTGTTCTTCCATTTACTGAGCAGCAGAACTGAGGCACCAGGAGAGTCCTGTATTGGCCATGAGACATGTCCACCTTGCAACTTTGGCGTCAAATGGGGCAGGAGAGAGGACGGTAAGGTGTCATCCAAAGAACACTAGGGGTCTTGGGTAGCTCCATGTGCCTGTCACTTATTTTGTGCTATAACTTCTTTCTAGGGTCCATTTGGGGTGAAACCAGAGCCTTTTCCGTGGTTTTTAAGGCAGGCGTGCATGCCATTCAGGCCAATGTGAATGCAGACTCCAGACTTGGGTGTGCGCCCGCATATGTGTATGTACAAGCATGGGTGTGTTAAATTTTAAAATAGACTGGGAAGCTCAGTGCAGTGATGGAGACCCTGGGGACCCTGGTGCTGACTAGATCCTAGGAAGAGATGGAGACAGGAAGGATTGGGAAGCAAGAGTAGGCTCACCTAGGGGTATCTCGAAAAGGGCTTTTTGTCCCCCATTCCTAGTCCCTGTGATACCTTGAGTACAGGTCACTCCTGATGGGAGGAGGAAAGGAAAGAGTATTATTAGCGGTTCTTATGGAGTCTATATGCCATCGTATTAGTAGGCTTCACAGCAGCCTTGCAGTGGACATTTACTTCTGCTTTGCAGATTGGGCAAACTGAGGCTCAGGGAGCGTGGGTGTGTACGTCAGGGTGGGTGCACGAGAAGGGGAGGAATCAGGGTTAGGAGCATACCCCTTGCCCTGCCTGCTCACCCACAGCTCCAACGCTCATTTGGTCAGCTCCTCTCGCTCCCGGGGAGGCCCCTCTTCTTAGCGATGGGGGTGTGGGAAACCTCCTTTCCCTGGGATAACCTGGGTGACTTCCCTCACAGCATTTCCCTCCTTCCAGGCTGGGAAGACCAGGCTGTGGGAGAAATACCCCATTGGGCTTCAGCTGTGGATTCTCTGAAATTTCTCAGCTGCTCCAGGCCTCCGTTTTGTCAGCTGCCACTCGTGGAGGTGAGGTGAAGAAGGGAAGCAACAGACAGCCACCCGCCTGGGGTCTCTGTGGTCACTGCTCTGTCCTGGTGAGGCAGCCATCTGGTGAGGGGGCACAGCAGGACCCTTGTCACTGGTGGCTTCTCACTAGCTCCCGGGGGGTTCTGAGCACACCCACAGTCTCAGCCCACCTGTTTCCTAGGGGAGCTCTCTCTGGCCCTGCTCCCTGGGAAGGTTTCGGGTCAGTGGGGTTCAGCCAGAGGCTGTGTTGGGTGCTGGGGTTTCAGCCAAGTCAGGGCAACTGAGAAGTCAGGGGGCTGTTAGCCTCCAGGATAGAGGTCCGCGCCTCGCTCAGACGCTCCCGGGTTTGATTCCTGGCTTAGCCGCTCACCAGCTGTGTGCCTGCAGGCAAGTCGGGACACCTCTCTGAGCGTTGGCCTCCTCATCTGCAGAATGGGGTGGATGGTGTATCTTACGAGGCTGCTCTGACAGTTACAGTGAAGTGAGCCAGTGCGCAGACAGGGTGTGGCTCGTGCCTGGTTCAGGGTGGGTGACGGGGCCCCGGGAGCTGTTCCTGATCATCCTCATCCCTGTGACCGTTGCTGGCCTTTTCGCCCTTCTCTGTATATACATCCATCTTGGAGCTCCTGGAGGGCAGGGCCTGGCTTCTAGTCCTCCCTTGGCTGCTCATCGGGGACCAGTCTGGCTTCCGGCCGGGGAGCAGCCAGGCGGGAGCGCCCCTGAGCGGGCTGGAGCTGTTTCTAGAGCAGCACCCTCCGGGAGGGAGTCAGTAAGCACATTTACATTTACATTTAAGTGGCTTACACCGATGGGAAATCAGGAAGCCAGTTTGTCAGTCACGCAGGCCAACAGTCAGGGACTCAGGAGCCACATGTGGCCGGTGCCCATCTCTTGGGCAGTGCAGAGTAGAATCTTTCCATTGTCACGAAGCTGGGCTGAACTGGACTCCGCAGCGAGCCTTGAGCTCTCAGGGGACTGCAGCTCCAGAAGCATCCTCACAGTGGATCAGCCGGCAGCCGTCTCCTGAGTGCTGGGGCCAAAGAAGTTGGTAATCATACAGAAACCAAGACCCCGAGAGCCCTTCCCACGTTCCCTTTCTGGTGGCCTTGCTCACCTGGCCAAGGCGGTTGGTGTCTTGGTAGTTCCTATCCGCCCAGGGGTGGACGGGCAGGACAGGATTGCCCAAACTGTCACTGCGCTTCTTCCCCCGCCCTGTTTCTCCAGCTGTTCCTGCCTGGCAGGGAGTCCCCGGGGGTGGGGCCTCACAGACAGCGTTGGCCAGGGGGCCAGGCCCGCCCAAATGCCCTGACCTCCCCCGTAACTCCTTCTGATGCCCTGCCTGGCCTCCTCCCCTCCCCTTGTGTGCCTCCTGCCTTGTGCTCTTCCTGCTCCTTCCCTGGCCCCTTCTCCTTCCTTTCTCTCTGGGCCCCACTCACATGGCTGGGCTCCCAGGAGGCCTTTTCTGATCCATCATGCCGAGTGACCTCTCCTGGGAATGCCCTCTCTCAGACCCCATATTCGGCACTCAGCCCTTTCCCCTGTGGCTTCACTCTCTTGTTCTCTCAGGCAGGCATGTGGCGGCTGTGTTGAGTGCTGGCCAGTGCCGGGTCCGTGCTGGGTGCTGGGTAGACAGAGGGCCACGGGCCGCCAGGCCTGCTCCGACAGCTTCAGGTTGGTGGGAGGCCTACGGCTGGCCAGCCAGCGCCCAGCCAAAGTTGGAGCCAGCCCAGCTTGGGCAAGCTTCCCCAGCAGGGGGCGCCGAGGCTGGAGGGGCCAGAGCTGACTGCAGGCCGTGGAGTCCCTGAGCACATCCAGAGGGGTCTGTGTGGCCGGAGGAAGGGACAGGAATGGCAGGTGGGGAGGGAGGCAAGGAGGGTGTGGGCAAACGCAGCAACAGGGAATTGAAGTTTTATGGAGGGTCTGCCTGGTGATGTTAGGCCACGTTCCCGGAGGCACGGCCGGATCTCAGCTAGTTCCCTGTCTCCCGACTCCAGAGCCCGGAGGGCCGTAGGTGTTTGGAGACCGCTGTGGAATGAGTAAACTATAGAGGGCTGGCACCTGGGGCCTCTCCCTACCCCTGGAGCCGGAGGCGGGAGTCAGGAAACCCCTCTTCCCTTCACAGCCGCCAAGGCTGAGTCCCAGAGACGGGGCAGCCCAACCAGGCCAGGCCCGAGAGGCTGGGGAGAGGGCGGGGGGGAACCCAGGGCCCTTCTCCGCGTGTCCTCTGTTTGTTGTTCATTCATCTCGCAGCCCTCCTTGGAGCCCCAGCTCCATCCCAGGGAGGCCCCAGTCCAGAGCAGGATGGATACTGACAGTTTTGGGAGGAACCTGGCTAGTATTTGACAGTCAAGCTTTACTGGTTATTAAAATGCTGTAGTACTCCTGGGCGGGCTGGCTAAGAGCTGTTGTCCCGAAGCCGCCGCCCCCAGTGCCCCAGGGTCCCAGCAGACTTGGCCTCTCCCCTGGGTTCCCGTCTCTCCATATACTGCAGCAGTGAAGACTCGGCAGCTGGCATGGTGGGTGGTCGCCAGGACCCTAGGCTGGGGCTGGTTCTAACCGCTTGGTACTGGGTATTAGAGATTTGCAGGGACATCTTACAGTGTACCGTGTGCTGATCTTGATTTCCAGTGTCCTCGTGGCTCTGGGCCATTGGGCAGCTGGGGCCGCAGCTGTCTCCCTGGCATGCCTAGCACCCCGTGAGCCCACAGTGGTGCCCAGCCGACTGCACACAAGTGAGCTCCATTCCCTTCCTCTCTCTCCTGCAGGCCGCCATGAGCACCAGCCGCCCCGAGCCGGGGGCCCGGCCACCCCGGAGCCCCTGCCCGCAGCCCCTGTCCCGGAGCTCTTCCAGCCTGCTGGGTGAAGGCCAGGGGCAGAGAGCAGAGCTCCGCAAGAGTGCCAGCAGTACCGTGTGGCAGGCCAAGCCGGGTGAGGCCAGCAGCAGTCCGCAGGGCCCAAGGGGAGAGGAACAACGGCACTTCGAGAGCGAGGAGCAGGCACAGGCGTCCAGCCCCCGGCCCCGCGCTGTGGGCCACTGGCGGAGCAGCACTGTGGGCAACGTGTCTACCGTGGGCGGCGGTGATCTGTGTCGCCTGCGGGCCCCTGGCGCCGCTGCCATGCAGAGGAGCCACTCGGACTTGGTCCGTAGCACCCAGACCCGGGGCCGTGGTGCTGCCCAGAAGGCCAGCCTCAGCTGCTCGGCCCTTGGCAGCTCGCCTGTCCACAGGGCTCGGCTGCAGCCCAGCCGTACTTCTGGCCAGGGAGGCCAGGCCCCTGCCGGCCTAGAAAGGGATCTGGCTCCAGAGGAAGGGTCTTCAAACTCATCCTGGACACTGGGAGAGAGTCAGGTGAGGGTAATACCACCGGACCTGGGAGGGACAGCTCCCCACAGCAGCAGCCCGGAGGCTGGACCCAAAGCCACTGGGCAACCGGCCACCGCCTCCTGCCACACCCTGTCCCCAGCAACTCTACTCTGCGGGATGAGGGAGGGGGGTACCAGTGGCTGCTGCCATGCCCTGCCAGCCCCAGGGATCCTGGCCTTTCCCAAACTAGTGGCCTCTGTGAGTGAGTCTGGGCTGCAGGCTCAGCATGGGGTGAAATTCCAATGCAGGTTGCCTGGGGGGCTCCCCGGGCATTCCCACTGTTGCACCCACCACCCTTGGGGACCCACCGGGTTAGCCACGGAGCCTGGTGCCAGGACCAAGGATGTGTGGACCATGACCTCAGCCAGTGACTTGGCCCCTGTGTTGGCATCCTCTCTGTCAGCCCAGGATGCTGGTGTGCAGGCAGCCCCCATGGCGGTCTGCAAGGCTGTGGCCACCAGCCCGCCCCTGGAAGGCCCCGTGGCCCTGCACACATTCCCGGAGGTAACTCTGGGGGCCGGCCTGGAGGAGGCACCCTCCCCTGTGCGGGATGTGCGATGGGATGCCGAGGGCATGACCTGGGAGGTGTATGGAGCTGCAGTGGACCCTGAGGTGCTGGGCGTGGCTATCCAGAAGCATCTGGAGATGCAGTTTGAGCAGTTGCAGCGGGCGCCCACCAGCGAGGACAGCCTGTCGGCGGAGGGCCGGCGGGGGCCGCTGCGAGCCGTCATGCAGTCCCTGCGGCGCCCCAGCTGCTGTGGCTGCTCCAGTGCAGCTCCCGAGTGAGGGGCCATGGCCCTCGGAGTTCTCCTGGGCCCGTGGACTCAGCGCCAGGCCCAGGGCCGTGGGAGGCGCCGTGCTCCTTGGACCTACTGGTAACCATGGCTGTGTCCCTACTGTTGGCTGACCACAGGTGCAGGACCGCAGTCCGAGGGGCCCCCTGCTCCTCACAGCTGGGCTGGTTTTTAAGGGCTTGATCCCCCCAAGAGCCACATTTCTGCACATTGAGGCTCTGAACCTTGGGACAGACTTTCAGCACCGTGCAGAAGGGAGATTCCGGTTTTTCTATAGAAATGCTCGATGTTCTGTGTAGTCTCTCAGAAGTCTGCTGTGATTTCCCCGAGGACTCTTGGTGGCTTTATTTTAGAGCAGTGTGGAGCTACAATGCCTTCCTGAAAGTTGGGGCCCCAAGTGACAGGGACTGGCTGGGTCTTTAGGACAGGGCACAGATGTTGAAGACCTCCTCTGTGCCCCACACTATGCTCGTCACCTTACCTTCTGGAACAGCCACCTCTTTGCCCCATTATCTGGATGAAACCACAGATGTCTGACAAGGCTGTAGCTGACAGGCCTGGGCTGGCCTGCTGGAGTGGGTGGGCTAGGGTTCAAAGCCAAGGCCGGTCGAAGGCTGCACTCTTTGCCCTGCGGTACGTGGCTGGCCAGTGCAGTCACCAACCAGAAGAATGTATTGAGTCACTGTTCTGTGCGGGGTTCTGTGGGTTCCTTGGGGAATGAGACAGGCTGCGCCCTTGCTGAGCGGACAGCATGTGGGAGGCGGCGTGCACATCGGGACTGGGGTGCTGAGCATTACAGATGGGCTGGGGTGCTGCTAAGAGCCAGTGCCCTTGTTGGTCATTGGCAGGGCCGGTCTCAGGAAGGGGAGAACAGGTGGCTCCTTGTCCCCAGATATGTTGGCAGGGCCTAATTGCACCCTTGTCACCTCATCCCTGTGGCTTAAGGATTTATTCCTAGCTTGTGTGATCCTTGGAAGGAGGGTAGGGAGAAGTGGATGGGAAAAGGGAAGGGGCCTGGGTCGAGGTCTTCCACCTGGTGGGAAATGGCCAGAGCTATGAGGCCGTGGGGAGCAGGGAGGCC
>JAQQSY010006736.1:0-10874 GCA_028646535.1 Procyon lotor
AAAAGAGGGAAGTAAGTAGAGGTGGGGGTGGGCACTCGCAGTTTGAACAGGCCACCGTTCCGAGGTCGTTAGGATCCCGGGTGTGCGCTTTGTGGTGGGTGCTGCTGCACACGCCCATTCTCCAGCCGAGGGAACCGAGGCTCGGCAGTCGGCCACTCTCTAAGGTTGTCCAGACGGTGTCAGGATCCCCATCCAGATCTGCCTGACGCCAGTGTCCAAGCTCTTACCCGTCTGTTTACTAGTAGGGCGTGTTTCCCCCTAACGATTTAACTGGCTTGCTCGCGTCCTAGCCAGGACCCACCCCACCCCCAGTAGAAGTCACTGTCCCTCTTACTGATGAGGGGATGGAGGCTCAGCAAGTCATTCACAAATGTCCCGGCCCCCCTGCCCCCCGGCGCTGTCCTTTTGGGCCCACCAGTGCGTCTGACAGCCAAGGGCCCTCCTCTCTGCCCGGATCATTAAAAAGTGACAGAGTGACCTCCGACATGATCTGGTCTGCAAAGTGCAGCATCGAGGGGCCAGAAAGCTGAGAGTGTGCAGATTTCGGTGAAGATTGAGGCATTTATCGCAGGAAACCACCTTAATTGCTGTTACCATAAACCCCTGCATGACCGCAGCTATAGATCTTGATTTGTGCCCCGACACTGGGGGCAGAGGCGGGGGACTGGGTCTGCCCAGGATCCTAAGGAGGCGGGTGGTGGCCTCCTGGTGCCTGCTCTGCCCATCTGTCTGTTTGTTTGTGTTTTTGTTAAAAGAAAAACCAAACCAGCATCAAAGTCGGCCTGCTGTCCAACTCCCTGGAGCCTGCCTCCGATGGGCAGGGCTGGTGCGGAGGGAGGCGGTGGCCGCCCCTTCCGCAGGGGTGTGCGGGAGGAGCCGTCCTTGGCACGGGGGAGGGAGCGTGCGGCTCTGCTCAGGGTGGCTCCCCTTACCTATCCCGGTCTCTGCTTTGAGAAATTTCCTGGGGGGAGCTTTCTTCCTTTTATTCAACAACATCCTCTTTTTTTTTTTTTTTTTTTTTTTTTTTTTTTTTGAGTAGGAAGGGAACAGAGGCTTGTTTGGACAATTTCAATCAATACAGATGAATCCAAACAGAAAGCAAGGGGTCTCTTGCCTCCTTCCACGCTGTTGGCAGACTGGGAAATGGTCTGTTTTCCTCTGTTTGTTCAAAGCCTTTTAGTTTGTGTTTTCCTTACAGAAAGGATTGCTGTGTACATTTTGTTCTTCTACTTGCCTGTCCACTTACTCGTTTATGGGGGATAACTCTCAAAGTCAGTATGAAAAAGCCACTTTTTCCCAACCAGGGTATTGGATACAGCCCACGAAATAACCAGTCACCGTCGTACGTTAAAGTTAGCCTTTTCCTTTGACCAATAAGACTCCTATAATTCAACTCGTCCCACCTTTTCCTTTGGCTGCCAGGAAGCTCCGTTACTAGTTGAAGTCATGAGTTCCCTCCTCTGTTCCCTCCCAGCATGAAGTAGGTAATGCTGCTCCCACCTTCCACACTGTGACATTGGAGTTATTTTGTACAAGGGTTTACTCTCTGCTCCAAATTACGAGCTTCTTGTAAGCAGGACACGTGCGCTTTTCATTTTTATTTTCTCCCTCTCTCCAGCGCCCAGCACGTGCACGGTGCATTTGGTTTGATGATTAATTAGTGAAGGGACCTGCCATGCCTGGTGTCATCTGTTCCTCTTTCTTTTCCACTGGCTTTGTTCTGTTCAAATTTTTCAGGTATCCTGTTTCTATTCTGCTTTCTCTTAAAAGATGTGTTAGGTCATTTTGGAAACCAGGTGGGAGGTAAAACTTTCGTTCTCAAGAGTAAAGAGAAATCCATCAAAGCAATGGGACGAAGTGATAAACCCATGCCAAATTATCCCAGAAATTGCTCTGGGAAATTCTCCCTGTCCCTGTGGCTCCTGATGCTCTGGGGGACAGTCCCTCTCCTTCTCACCAAGTTTGTCTCCGTGCGGACCCGAGCACAGGGTCTGCCCCAAACCAGCACTGCTGACCCCTTTGTCTGCAGCCACCCTCTCCATAGCCTGCTCCTCCTACCCATCACTCCTCACCACGAGTGTTAACAGCCCAGCTGTATTGACAATCTGAGGCTGGACCAACGAGTTCCTTCCCCCTTGGCCGATCTTCCCACAGCCGTGATGCCCCCCATCAATGACGCAAACCCGGTGATGGCCAGTGATGCCCAATTATGGCCAGTGATGCCCAATAGTGTCCGGGTGCCCACTGATTCCCAGGGATGCCCGTGATACCAGTGGTCCCCAACAATGCCCAGGGACGTCTGAGGTTCCCTCTGGTGCCGAGGTGCCCAGGGACACCCAGAGTTGGCCGACTGGAAGGGCCCTCCCCACGGCCCCAGCGCCTGCCGCGGAGCTAGGGAAGTCCTGGTTCAGATCGTCTCCACCAGGCGCCACGGCCCTCCCCTCCCACGCTCGCCGCTTGGACGGTTGTCGTTCCCCCAGCCACACGTGGTCGGCTCTTCTGAAGCCTTCCCGGCCGATCCGTGGGGCTGTCTGATCACCCCCGGTGCCGTTCTGGGCGTCTCCCGGGGTGTGCGGCCGGGAGCCACACGCCGAGTGCAGCTGCCCTGCTAGGAGGCACGGCCTCTACCACAGCCCTCTCCAGAGCAGCGTGGCCAGGCTGCGCTGACCGGTCCCCCCTTTCCTGCCCCTCTCCACCCCTGCAGTTAATTCTCCCTGAGGCTGGTCCGGGATCCATGACTGCCGCGCCGGCTGCTGGGGGCTCCTCGTCACCAGACCAACCTACCCCACGGCACAAGGATGTACAGCCTCTGGGCGTTAGCGCCGTTTACTCATCGGCGGGCTCATTCCTTCTTCCTTCGTTCATTCATACCTCCATTCGTTCATTTATTCCTTTCTCACTGCTGCATCTGCCGGCAGATCTGTTGTCAGCTCCCTGAGCAGAGCCGGGGCTGGAACTCTGGCCGAGCACGGAGCTGCGCCCCGAGCAGGGCTCACGAACACTGCTGGTTGTCGGGTGTCAGTATACAGTGCGTGCCCTCCGCGTGCGGCGGGTGGGGCTCGGGCTGGGGACCGAAGACCAGTAAAGGGTTTGGTGACCTGGTGACTGGGGGCGGGAGGGGGCAGGATCTGCGTCAGGACGGTGGCTCCGCGGGGACCGGGGGGCCTTGTTAGCATGACACGAAAATTTTGCGAGCCATCAATATTAGCACGTGTTTAATTGCTCTCATGGGGAGCCAACAAAGGCACGGTGGTGTTATGGGCTTCCTCAGATTTTAATGACAGAGTTGAAGCACTTCCGTTCAGGAATTTGGAGGAACAGAGACCATAAGCCTCTCAAAAAATGTGCGCCGAGGAAAGCTTTCCCTGAAGGAGAACGTAGCCCAGCTCCGAGGAGAGTCAGCCTTCCGGGAAGCCTGCCTGGGTGTCTGAGGCAGCACCGCACGTTCAGAAACGCAGAGCAGCGAGTTGGCGAGGTGGCGTCCCTGCCTCGGGCTCAGGGGCTGCCCGGGAGCTGGGCAGTGCGTCCCGGAGTCACAGACCCTGAAGCTGGCCCTCGGGGTCGCGGTCTGGGAGCCGCGCCGTGTCCTCACACCCCCAGGAGTGCAGAGGAAGGGGCATCTCCAGAAACCTTAGTTCTTTCCTTTGAGGTTTGTGAGTCAGCCTGTAGGCAGAGCGGTCTAACGGCAGCTCGCCCCGCACGGCGGGGTGCGGGCCGTGAGCGTCAGCCGCCCCCGGTTGAAGCAGGAGAGATGTTTCGTAGAGAAGGTTGAGCGTTAACGGAAGCACTCAGGTTTACTCTCTTTTCTTTCCTGTGACTCTCCCATGAGTTAGTGGCTCTCGCATTTGGGGCCCGGATGGGGTCGAACAGAGCCAAGGCCCCGGGTACCCGGGTTTCCCTCGTTTGCAGGAGGAACCTCATGCATTCTCGTTGGCATCCGCAGGAGCCCAGGGCTCAGTGTTGGAGGCCTGGAGAGTGTGACGGAGACACGGGGGTGCTGGGTCTGGGGCGCATGCTCCGCACCAGAGAGGGAAGGGCAGCCTGGCAGAGGGACGAGGGGGAGAGGGGCGTGGGGGCCAGAAAACCGGAGGGAGCTGGGAGAGGAGGAGGCAGGAGAAGACAAGAGACCAAAAAGAAACAGAAAGAAAGAAGTACATGGGTGTGCAGACAGACAGACAAACATTACAAGAGGCAGAAGGAGAAAAAGATGGGGAGAGATCAGAGAAACAGAGACACAGGGAGACACACAGACAGAGACAGACAGAGCACCCTCATAGTCACCAGCCCTGAGCAGTCATCCCCCTGTCCGTGGGCTGCACCCCCTTCCATCTGAATAGAAAACATGGGTGTGACCTTTAGCAATGCAGAACTTCCTACGTCTCTGAGCCTTCTGAGGAAGCCCCCCGGCCCCCCATGGGCAGCTCTGTCCGGGAACATCTCAGCTCACCCGCCTGGCGCTTTACCAGCGAGGTGCACTCTTGACTTTACCTGTACAGATTTGCGGGGTCCGGGGCCGTGGCCCCCACCCAAAAGAATCCAGTGCCCCGGCGGTCTTCAACGGGGCCACCCAGGTGGACCCAGGACACGGCTGCCCTGGGATCCCACATCAAGGTCTCCTTGCACAGCCCCAGACAGGGTCCCAGGGGGTCTTGGGGAGTTATCTGTATATCAGGACACTCTGGGGGTCTTTTCTGGGAGGAGACAACCATGAGACACCCCTTCCATTGGGCCATCCTTTGCAGGCAGATGAGCATGGAACCAGAGGGTTCATGGTCTTCTGTTTGTTGAATGTAAAGCCAGCAGCATCTGTGGGAAAACCGAGGACACAGTCCTGGGCCACTCCCCGAGGCTCCCCCAAGCTGCCGCCTCCCCCAGGAGTGCTCGGAGTTTCACCCACACGAATGCCAAAGGTCCAAAAGGCTTGAGGGTCTGTTCAGCTGGAAAATAGAGGTGGGGTGCAGACATGGGGCGTCAGCATGCAAGGGTTGGGACAGTCGGGGCGGGGAGGGGGGAGGAAGAGAAAGGGAAGGAGGGATGGGGGAGAGACTCTGGGAACAGGAAGAAACAAGAGAATGAAGATGGAGGAGGGGAGGGGGCAGGGGGCAGGGGTGAAGGGGGGAGTGGGGGAGAGGGGCCAGAGCTTCCCCTGGAACCTCCCAGAAGCTCATGGCCAGGTGGCATCTGAACAGCTCCACAAACCCTGGATTAAATGTGTGGAATGAAGGGCCGGGACCTGAAAGGACTTGTACCCCTTGCAGCCCTAATATTCTAGAATCCCGTGACATCATCCCGTGGCGGGTCCTCCTCAGGACCGGCGACACCGATGGTATCGCGCCCTGCGCGCACACGGCATTTGCAGTAAATGAATATTATTTCATTACAAGAACAAATCATTATTATTGCCAAGTGGAGGGCAAATGGGGCCAAGGATTATTAAAACCATACTTCCGACCGCTATCAGCTCCCGTACGAAGACATTGATCTCTCCTCCCGGGCAGCTAAGCCCGGAGAAACCCGCTTTTAATTACCGATCGGCACTGACTTAATATAGCGTAGCTGTCTTGTCACATTTAAAGTACGCGTCCACTTAAGAGATTTAATTTAAAGTGATATCCTTAATTTCCTCACGGTTTCCAAAGTTTATGTTAACTGTAACCTGCTAGTTTGCAAATGCACTCCCCCTTTGATTACAAGTCACATCCCACACTTCGGTCTCCAGTTACTTGAGGGGCGATGCCCGAGCTCAGGTTGGTCATCCCTGCCCTGCCCGGCGCCCTGCGTCTGTGCGGCACGGTGACAGCTACGATGCCGGCTAGCACTGATTGAGCGCCAGGCAGGGCGTGTGCCTCCTCTCACAGTGTCCACCCGACAACCCAGCAGGCAGGGGCCATTATATGCCCCTTTACCGAGGAGGAGGCCCTGGTCACATGGCCGGTGGCCAAGAAAACCAGGAGCCTATCCTGTGTCCGTGGTGCCCGTCCGGACAGACCTCATGCTGGGGACCCAGTGGGAGTGGAATGATGGCGGCCACTTGCAGCGCATGGGAAAATTACTTGTGCGACTAGAGCTTTACCCCCGGGTCCCTCGTTCTGAGCCTCGGAGCACCCAGCGTTCCATCCCCACGCTGCGGACGGGCGTCCCACGCCCAGGATGAAGTCACCGGGCAGGGAGGTGATGGTCCACCTGGGAACCTCTGACACCGAGACCTGAGCCCTCCCTCCACACCCCTCTCCCGAGGAGACCGTGCTGCCATGGTATCTCTGTCTGCGGGCACTGCCGTGAGGCCCGGAGCTCGGGAGGCGCAGGGGCAGAGTTCGGCCGGTGGGAAGGCCCCAGCCCTGAGCCGCCCAAGAGACCCTCGGGGGGAGTTCTGTCTCTGCCTCCTGGGTTGCTTGGACTGAATGAAATCTTGACCCAAAGGCAGCCTGAACCTTAGGAATCTGTCACGACTTACCCAGCTCCTCCTCCTCCTCATTCTATTTCAGGGAAGGAGCTGCCTCCTTTCCATTCTAAAAGCTCCCGTTACGAGATTAACATGGTGGAAGTTGGGACACCTGGGTGGCTCAGTTGGTTAGGCAGCTGCCTTCGGCTCGGGTCGTGATCCCAGGGTCCTGGGATCGAGTCCCACATCGGGCTCCTTGCTCAGCAGGGAGCCTGCTTCACCCTCTGCCTCTGCCTGCTTGTGTTCTCTCTCTCTCTCTCTCTCTGACAAATAAATAAATAAATCTTTAAAAAAAAAAAAAAACATGGTGGAAGTTTCTGGAACTTTTAATTTTTATTTTCGAGGGGAAAATAAACAGATATTTCCCCCTCAGAAGGGAATGACATCTTAGGCTGGCAGCGGAGAGACCATGAACGAAGACCCTGGGGCTGAGCCCGGGACAAGCCCTGCCCGGGAGGGTTTCGGGAGGTGCTCTGTGTGAGTGCGCATCGCGCTCCCTGACTCTGTGCAGGTGTCACCCGAGTGCCAGGCTAGCTGTTACTCTTCATTAATTATGTACCTCGTCAGACACGACGTCAAACTGGAGCCGGGGAGGGGAGCATGGAGAAAGCACCTTCCAGATCATTTGCAGCCCTCGGGTCTGTTCGTGCTCTCAGACACACGGACACAAGTGTCTTCCCCTTTTAAGGACAACTAATTCAATCCGTAACATGAGATCAGAGCCCGAATTAGCCCCAAACGTTTAGAAATGAGACTCGGTCCTATTTTCCATCCATTCTTCCAGAAGCCTCCAGCCACCAACCCCTATTGTATTTGCATCTCAGGATTTTCCAAGAGAACTCACAAAACGCTTAATCCTGAGGGATGTATCGAGTGTCCCCGTGTGCCGAGCGGCGTCCACGCCGCAGACCCTCCTGGGACCTCGGCAGCTATGAGGCGGTGCCCCATCTTACAGATGAAGGTACTGGAGGTTTTAGGGCTCTGGGGAACTTGCCAAGGGCGGGAGCATCCTGGCCGCCCATGGCCCTGGGCGCTGAAGGACGGCGTTCCACTAGCAACGGAGAAAACCGATCACCAGAGGCCGCAAGCGTCGGAGAAGAACATTGCTTTGCACGGACGTTTCATGGAGGAAAAGGGACTGAGTCAGTTCTAATTCCGTCAGACATAAAACCTCACAGAACAAACACGCGGGAATGTTTTCGTCTCCCCTCCCCCAAGTAAGGCAGTGCTCATTTTGTCACTCTTTTAGGTGTGCTAAATACACATTTGTTGTACACAATGTATTTTTAAAGATGTACACAATTATCTTTAAAGATTTTATTTATTTATTTGACAGAGAGAGATGACAAGTAGGCAGAGAGGCAGGCAGAGAGAGAGGGGGAAGCAGGCTCCCTGCTGAGCAGGGAGCCCGACGTGGGGCTCGATCCCAGGACCCTGAGATCATGACCTGAGCCGAAGGCAGAAGCTTTAACCCACTGAGCCACCCAGGCGCCCCATCACAACTCTTAAGAGTATCTAAAAGTTTCACTCATTTATAATTCTTTGTGATGCATGCAGTATCTTAGATTTCAAAGAGGATTTTATAGTTTTTCAGTGTTTGCAAACGTTAAGTTTTTCCTGTGGAACGTCAACAGTGAGTGCTAAAAAAACAAAACACACAGAAAACAACAAAAGTTTCATGATCTTCCGAGAATTATGGATTGAAGGGATCTGGGATCAGTTTGGAGCTGAGTCAGAGGGATCCCTAGTAATCAAACCCTGGGGCCTGGGAATTCCTAAGGGGCTCAGTGAGGGCTCAGGGCTCAGGGACCCCTGAAATTTCGGGTGGAGCCTGGGAACGCCTGCTCCCAGACACAGGCCCCACACTTTCTTTCATCTGTTGTCAGCCCAGCTCATGACTCACACACAGTCTGGGGAGGGACGAGGCTCAGGACATCCCACAGCGCCCCCTCCCCCCGCCCCCAGTGTCACAAGGAAAGGGTCTGGCCACTCCCCTTCCTCTGGTCACCTAGCGGCTCGGTATTTGGAATCCACCAGGAAGTAGGTACTTGGGTTAACAAAAAATGTGTAATATTTTTGACCTAATTTCAGGAAATCACAAATAACCATTCCAGAGCAGCTCTTCTATTTTTTTCCACTGGGAAAGGAAGTTTGCACACTTTAAAACATTTTTTTTTATCATAATGGAAGAGTAGAGCAAATGATGGCACATGTATAAGTTGGTGTATCGGGCGACGATTGAGGTGATGTTTATAGGGGACCTTTGGAGAAGCGCGTATGAGGTATCGATGAGGGAGGGCGGCGTGGAACCGAGCTCCTGACTCGGGCTTTGTGAAAGGGTGCGTCCTGTGACACGCACGTGCACACACGCACACAAGTGCTCGCATCCCCGTGCACACACCTGGGCGCACACGTCTGCATACACGCACACCTGCACACATATACACACGCGCGTGCACGCGTGTGCACAGACACACCAGACACACCAAGGGCGCTTTGCCCCTGTGTTGGCAGAGGGCACTTCCGAGCGGGGAGCCTTCACGTCGCTTTGATTCTCCTCTTTAAACTCCCCTAAATTTTCTCCAAGGAAGGACTCTTACTTTTACAACAGAAGCCAAAGGATTATAATGAAACGCTGTCTCTCTAGAACAAAGACTGCTCAGGGTCGAGGTATGAAGAGACCAGCAGCACTGAACGTGTTGTAGGAGGAAGGTTTCGAAACGATCTTTACAAACTTAAAGCCAGGGCTTCGGGTTTAATTCGAACTTTTGAAAACTTGCAGATCCCGTTACATGTGCTCAAGTCTTTCACGTTTAAGCAGCCGAGCGGAGGAGTCAGATTGCACTCTCGCCGCCGGCTGCTGCGTCTGTGGCCCGTGCAGTTTCGGAGAGCTGCGCGGGGTTCTGAACGCTCCCCGGCCTCGTTGGTTTTCTCCTTCGCCCTCTGTGTACCTTGGTGTAAAAGTCCAGGGGCTCGAGCTCCAAATCCGATCTGCGGTGTGGCCCCCAGAGAGAGAGGAGTATCCCCAATCCAGGCCCATTCCTTCTTGTTTTGTCTAAAAAGCAGAGGAGAGTTTGGAGCTGGCCCGGGGACAGGGTTTCCAGAACGTACCGAGTATGAAATGGCAGGTCACGGCGGACCCGCCTTGCAGGCCGTTCCGGGCCAGAGGCCAGCCCCGGGCGCCCAGCGGGAAGGGGCTGACCCTGACCTCCCGGGAACGCGCTCCTCGCCCCCGCCCCCACCTCCAGCAGCCCCTCGCCAGCCCCCCTGTCCTCCTCGGCTTTTCCCAAACCGGCGGGTCTGGATGCAGGCCCCGGGGTCAGCGCCAAGGCGGGGCGCCGCTTCGCAGGGCTCACGCAAGGGCCTCTGCCCGGGGACGGAGTAAACAGACTCTCCTTAAAGGTCACTTCTTCAGGCTCCGGCTCCGGCGGCCAGAGGAAGCTGCAATCATTTTTCAGGGCTATAAATGCCAGAAGAAAAACTCACCGAGTCCCAGCTTCCCTCCATGCCCCTCGTCAGTGCAGCGCCTTTTCACAAGGCATTTCCTTGCCAAATAAAGATGCTTTTTTTATGCCTGAACCCTGAACAGACCTCGAGTAACCTTTGCTCAAGGGTCTTGGGATGCAAGCTTTCATAAATTTAGTTTGCAAGCTGCAGCGGCCCCGGCTAGCAGGCCCTGGCCCCACGGGCACCCTTGTACCGACCTCGCTCTATGTGCGCGAGGGACTGACCGGCAGGTCTGGGACCTGGGTCGCGTCTTTGCATCAAAAAGGGTCACAGGGCCTGCTTCTGTCTTGTTTTGTTTTTACTGTCTCGTCAAGTTCTGTTTGGTTTGGTTTGCAACAAAAGGAAAGATTTTATTTCTGCCTCGCCGTCTTCCTCAGAGGAGAAGTAGCCGGTCCTTGTACGTCCCGAGGACAGAGAAGTGCTCAAGCAAGCAGAGGCAGGGGGTGGCGGGGGGCTGAGATGGAATTCAGAATCAGTTCCAGCGGGGCTGAGATGTCTCCTTTCCAACATTTATACGTGTGTCTTCCTCGCTGCCCAAATCCCAGATGTCTGTCTCATGGGTGAACATGCCCCCTTCACGAAATGTATACGCTCTTTCCTGGTAAGGTTCAACTCTTGGAGGTGTTGGACTAGTTCTTACTGAAGTGCGACTGACCGATGCCAGAGACCTGACAGAGAACGAAGTTTGGAAGAATAACAAGAGACTCGGTGGGAGGCTAGGAAACAGGGGGCCGTGTTTGGAAAGGCAGGGCCCGAGAGAACACAAACGATGTCATTACGGCCTCTACGTCTCTGTTTGGCGTAAGGACGTTTCTATAGGAAGAAAGGCTGATCTCTCAAAGCAGCTCAAAGTGGAAAAAAAAGGGGGCGAATGCTATGGACTCATTTGGGTCTGTATCGCTGAATCCTACTTTAGACACTTGCC
>JAQQSY010006737.1:0-10874 GCA_028646535.1 Procyon lotor
GGGCCACATCACCACCATCCCACCGGCCAGGATGCGCACACCCCAGCCGGAGGCCTGCCGGCGCCCAGCGTCTCTCGGCTCGCTCTCGTGGGGACTAGCTTGGTCACGGGGAGCCTGGCCTCTGCCCACCAGCCCCCGGCAGCCCCCTACTTTGGAGACGGAGACCTGTCTCTGGATGTTGCCAAATGTCCCCGGAGCAGAAGCCCCCAGTTGGGAACCACTGGTGTGACCAAAGAGCACGCAGCTCAGAAGCAGGTGGACTTGGGATCCTGCGAAGCCCACCCTCTCCCCTGGTGGGCGAGCAAGCGCAGCGTCCCTGTGCAGCCCCTCCCCGCGGCCCGTGTCCTGCCCTCATCACCCCCATCTCCAAGCTCGGGGGAGACCTTCCTGTGGGAGTCGACATGCGTCCTAGGAGCCGGGCTCCCCACACGCTGTCCAGACTCCTTGTGTGGATGGCACATCGTGACCCTAGGGAAACAACTTCCCTGTGCACAACAGTGGCTCCTAAAGTCATCGAAATGAGTGTCTCATTTATAACAAAGATTCCATCATGTCCCCTTGACTGTTTTAAAGTGAGCTTATGTATTACACATGCTATTTGGAACACGTATGTATTTATGTATCCAAACTCTTAACATAACAGAGAAATAAAAAGAAGAGAACTTTTAACAGAAAACACAAATTCTAATATAAAAATGAGCACAATGGCAAATGTGTACAAACTGAAGTACTCAGAAGCTTATTTTTTGGCTGAAGATTCACTGTAATTTTGGGCTACCAATTAGACCGATGTGGGGAGTTACAGAGACTACTGGATTCATCTGCATCCTGGGATTTGGGGAAATGGTAAAAAATTTCTTGGGAAAACATCAAACCAAAATTCTCCCTTCCCTTGATATACACAGTTGCATTCCTAAAAAATTCACTGTTTATTAAAACTTGGCGTGCGTGCCCACACACACACACACACACACACACACAGCTCCTTTGATTTACATACAAAATGGAGTTAGAGTCAAGGCTCAAGTAACGGTAGACAGGAAAACAGACTTTCAAAATCATATGGGACACAAACCAATTGTTTGCTGGGTAGGATTGCTTCACGCTTTCCTGAAAACTAGTGTCTCTGGCCCCTGGATGCCGGTCCTCCTCCCCAGGAGTGTGACAGTCACAACTGTCCCATGTTCTGTGATGGTGCCCGGAGGCTGCCCCCACTCAGAGCTGTTGCCCTTTCTTGTGCAAATCTGGGATTCGGAGGCCCCACCGCCTTGCTCTGGGTTCTGTCCACACTGACCAATGCACTGGGTATGCATTCACAGCAAAACACACGTTGAATGAACGAAGGAGACTTTTCCCTGCGGGAAACATGGTGCCGGTTGCTATTTTCTTCGTTGACCCCAGCACCTGATAGAGAAGATTATCACAGGACCCTGGCCCCGTCCCCCGTGCCTTGCCGCTTGAGAGAGAGGGAGCGCATTTGAACACAGTGTTGCGGTGTCCTCGCAGCAAGAAACACGAGGTACCGAAATAGGCACCAAAGTCAACCTCGGGAGGATGCCTATAAATTACAGATATTCGTCGTCACGATACGCAGGTAGGTAATTAGGGGGTCGGAGGTTGCTGGCTTTGCAGAGGGCGGTGGCTCTTGTTACGAGGAAGTCATCCGTGGCCTCGCTCGCTGGAAGCCACGGAGCCGTGTAACGTCTGGACGGAGCTTCGGCCGCATGCGCGCGACCGCTGCAGGGTCCCGACGCCGTGATGCACCAGAAACCCGTGGACGGGGGCCCCGGGCGTCTCAGTGCGGCTCTTTGTCCCAGTGCCCGGCTGGAGGCTTTGCGTTCGGTGCTCGTGTCCTGCACTCGACTCTGGTTTACACTCTCTACTGAAATTTCTTCTGTCAAGGACTGTGAATTGCGAATTGGCTTTTTAAATCAGAAGCAGCAAAAATACAAGCTGGTCTCATTGGTTAGTTAATTCACTGACTGCTGGAAAAAAAAAAAAACTTTTTATTTTTATTTATTTATTTTATGGAAACGCTGTTACTTCCCAGGAATTTCCTACGGCTGCCGACAGGAATGGGTCTTGGCGGCACAGGGCCCTTCTCCATCCGTCCGCGGGCGGCTCCCAGCCCCTCCCCGGAGCTGCTGCCCAGAAGGGCCATCCTCTCACCAGCCCCGCGTCTCGCCATCTCAGGACACCTTCTCGGAAGCCACGTCTTGGGGCCAGAGCCCGTGAACAGCCTGGGGCTTCGGATCTCCTGCTCCGCGCACACGGCCTCCTTCCTGTCTCCGCCTGCGTGGTGACCCACACTGCGCACCAGGCCATGAGGAGGTCAGCGACACCCGCCAGGAAGGCCGCAGGGGCCGCCTGCCGCACAGCACCGCCCAGGCACAGCTGAATGACTGTCTGGAAGTTTCCACCCCTCATCAGGGCGCCGGGGTCGGCTATACTGCGTGCTCCCGCTGGGGCCCCGGAGCGTGCGTGGGGACGCTCAGGGGGGTGTAGACAGGATCCGTCGACCCCATCCCCACGGGGCTGCAGGGCTTCTGGCGGTCCGGGCGCCACGCCTGCCTCACCCATGTCCGGGCTGGACCGGCACAGGAGGAGCCGGGCGGCCTCCGTGTCTTCAGGAGAGAAGTGCAAGGTGCCCAGGGGCGTGCGGAGCCTGGCGGGGCGCTCGGCCCAGGCAATAGGGGGCCTCCCACGGGGCGCTGCACGGGGGGCGTGTGAGGCTCCGGACCCTCCCCGACAGGAAAGTGCCAGCCCTGGAGACACTTCCCATGTGGGATTCTGTCCTTCTCTTTCCCATCACCTGCAATGGGAAGACCGCACCGCGGGGGCCCTTTCCTGGGCACGGGGTGCAGCCTGGGCTGCGGACACTGGGGGTTCTCTGCACCCAGATGCTGCCTGCTGCGGCGGCTTGCTTTAGTACAGGCGACTGTGACTGAAGGGGTCAAGGTCCCCCGGAGCCTCCCCATGGCCGCGCAGAGCTGAGGGGCACCCAGCGCCTGGGCAGCGGGGAGCGGCACCCCTGGAGGCAGCAGGTGTGGGGCTGGTCCCGTGGCTTTTGCTGCCTGTCGAGTGCAGAGCTCAGGTCCTGGGTGTGGCGGCCGAACACCGAGGCGCTCACCTGCTTCCCGCTCTGCGGGCCCAGCCGCCATCAGGCTGGGAGCCTGGCCCGGGGCCCGTGGGGGACGTGTCAGGTCTGCACCAGGGCACCGGGGTTCTGCACACAGACACCCCTCGAGCTGCAGCGCCCCCCGGGGTGAAGCCCCAGGGCACAGCCCGTCCTGCCCTCGGCTCCCCCCTCCTGCTGCCGCCGTCTGACCCTCACCCCAAGGAACTCTTCCCCACCCCCAGTCTTCTCAAGGACAATTTTAATTTCCTTTTATACCAGAAGGAAATAAATCTGAAATGTAAGCAGTGTTGTTTTCTAGGTGCTGAGACAAGTGGTTTTTTCCCTCTGGTGTTCCTCGCGTTATGTCACTTTCCATGTTTAACTATCACTTTCATAATGGGGACAAAACAGTGATTGGACATGGCCGTCCCTTCAGGACTTGAATGACAGCCCCGGCGAGCATCCGTCCTACGCTCCTCAGGCCCGTAGCAGCCAGCCGTGAGGAGCGGGTCTTCCCAGAGCCACAGACGGTCTGTCCCCCGAAGAGCCCCGGGCTGACGCGTGTCTGTCCCCCCAGGTGCCGCAGGACGAGTGGGTGGGGTACCCCACGGGCGCCAAGGACGCGGAGATCCCCTGCAGGAGGATGCGGAGCGGCAGCTACATCAAAGCCATGGGCGACGAGGAGAGCGCGGAGTCGGACTCCAGCCCCAAGACGCCCCCCGCGGCGGCCACGCGGCCCGAACCCCTGCTCAAGCCCATCGGACCCAGGCCGTTGGCGGACCTCCAAACGTAAGCCCGCGTCCTGTCCTCCCGTGCGCGCGCAGGCCCGTCTGAGGTGCAAACATTAGATTTAGGGCCACCCGTTTTCCAGACCTTTAGGAAACACAGACCTTTGGTTATTTCCTCGAGTGGTTTCCGCGTCCGCTGATCTTAACCCCGCTGTCGTAGCTGGCGGGATCCGTCAGTAGGGGCTCCGATGACGGCAGCGCGCTCAGCCTGGAGCGGACGGTGGGAACGTGTGTGCACGTGTGGAAATCGTTACAGGGAATGTCTTGTTTACGGAAACGTTGTGAGTGCATTCCTGGGCAGTAGGATTTTGCATGGGGAGGCCATGGATTAGAGTTACAAGTACAATAGCGTGTGCTTTATACTGCTGTCCCGGGACAGGGTGCTGATAAATGTGACTGCTTTCTGAAGTCTGAACAGGGACAACCACTTGGGAAACAGACTATTCATATGAACTTGAAAACGTGGCTCTTAACACCCACATTGCTGTGTCTGGTCCCAGCAGCTCAGTCTGGGTGTGGGGTTGACCCTTGGAAGAACACTTATGGTCCCGCACTGTATTTATGGGACACAGCCCGCCTGGAAGCAGGCCCACGCCGTGCACCCTGGTGCCGCTCGGGGGGCCGCCGCACACGCGCGCTCTCCGGCCCTGCCTCCCCAAGCGGACGCTGTCCCCAGGAAGGTTCCGGCCCCGGGATGAGCGTCTTTGCACAGACCGGTCACTGTAGCCTGTGAGAGGGAGGACAGAGCCCAGACCGAGGCATGATCTCTGTGTCACCCCTCCCAGGCCTGGCGCACGGCCACAAGCAGAACCGTGGGGCCTCTCCCAACACCGCCATGTAACCATTCACGGGAGCGCGCAGGAGGCACCGTACAGATTCTAAATCAGCCAGATCTTACTCTTCACCAAGGCCAACCACGTCTCTGCTGCCCGGTTCAGTTAAATTGCACAGCGATCAGGTTGGGAATGTCGCACAGGACACGGGGCACGGCAGACGCCACGGCCCCGTCACTGCACGCGTGTGTCCTCTCTGCCTTACATGGAGAGGGTGGCCAGGGACACTCGTCAGGGCCGACTGGGAACAAAGCCACTCTGGAGACGGCATTGATGGGCTGGCGGGACATCGGGGAGGGAGGCATGGATGAGCAAAGAAACAGGTGTCACCACATCACTGTCCTGTGGAACATCAGAAGCAGAGCCCCACGGCCATGAACCTGACCGCCACCCCCCATGGGCAGGCGGCTGCCCGGCCACCAGCCTCCCCACCTTTCCCCCGGGGCGCAGAGTCCCACGTGCACGTGAGGAATGGCCCTCACCCTCCCCGAGGACGACCACACCCAGGTGCTCTGCAGCCCTGGGGGCTTGGGCTCGGGACCCCTGGGCACCTGGCCGTGGACCTGAGCTGACATCCCAAAAGCTTGGGACTCCTGTCTGAAATGTGTATGTTTCAAGCAAACCACATGAAAGAAAAAAATAAAAACGAAGAAGAAAAGCTGTTTCAATGGGGAGCAGCGATCTGGTAGTTTCAGAATAAGAACTTGATTTTCTTGATGACGAGTCCCCACATCCCCCCTCGCTCCTCCCCCTGTGAGGAGCACTCCCGCGGCATCCCGTGTGCCCGTCCCCGAGCTGTCCTCGCCGCACTGAGCTCATGTCACCCTGCGGGAGGCGGAGACCCTGCCGTCCCTCGCACCCCCTCACCCGCCTCCCTGGGCCCCGTACCAGGAGCCCGGGAGCCAGGCTCCCAAGGCGTCCTTAGGAGAACCCACACCATTGCCCAGGCCCCAGAGTGAGGAAGAGGCCAAGATCACTTGAGGTTGTAATGCAGATCCCGACCATCCACGCACGGATGGCTCTGAGTGCCGGTGGGGGGCGGGGGGAGTAGGCCAGTGCTGCCCCACCGCCGGACCCCCTGGAGTCCGCCCAGCCCACTCGCGGCCCCCACACAGATAACCCACAGGTGGGCCCTGCGCCCTTTCTCCCGTAACGTGTCCCTCTGCTGGTCCTTCCAGCGAGAGTCGGGGCACAGAGTTCTATCTGTGAGCAGTTAGCATTTCCCCCACCCCACTGTGCCCGGGAACCCGAGACCCCACGGACCATGCCCAGCAGGGGCCCTCTGCTGCTCTGCCAGCTGCGTGGACCTCCCAGGAGTCGCTCCGTGGGGTAACAGATGCAAACACAATGACGGGACTGGGGGATACGTCATTCCGCTCTTCCTATTACCACCCATCAGCATTGGAGCCTATTTTACTTCGGGTTAGAATTTTACATATTTCAGTGTGATTTCATTTATTTTCATTTTAAGTGGCATTCCAGAAACTCCACCATTTACTTGGGGAACTTGTAACTCTGCCCGTTCTATGCAACAGAACCCAAGCTCAAAGAAATGAGGTGCAGAACGTCCCAGAAGTGACCACGGGTTTGAAATGAAAGTATTGATTTTGACCCTGTGCCCGGAGTGAGTGTGTTTGCCTGAGGGTAGCCTGACTGTGCCTGCGGAGACCAGCGGGCATTACCGCGAAGCCGTGGCTCCTTACAGTGTTACTGGAGCCCGTGGGAGCCCGAGGGGGTTGACGGGGGTTCCCAGATGAGCAGACAGGCTCTGCGGAAGACAGGCAGCTGCACGGTGCACCTGTCCGTCAGCTCCCCTCCTGTCCTGCCGCCTGTGCTGCTGCCGCCTGGGCTCCTCCCACTGGTGGTGCTCCCGCCTGTGCTCCTCCCGCCGGTAGTCCTCTCGCCAGTAGTGCTCTCTGGCCAGTAGTGCTCCCGCTGGTGCTCCTCCTGCCTGTGCTGCTCTCGCCAGTAGTGCTCTTGCCAGTAGTGCTCCCACTGGTGCTCCTCCTACCTGTGCTCCTCCCACTGGTGGTGCTCCTGCCTGTGATGCTCCCACTCGTGCTCCTCCCACCGGTGCTCCTCCCGCCAGTAGTCCTCTCGCCAGTAGTGCTCCCACTGGTGCTCCTCCTGCCGGTGCTCCTCCCGCCGGTGGCCGTGGTGCACCAGGGATGCTCAGCGCTGCTGCAGGCGGGTGTGCAGGTCAGTGGAATCGCTGTACCTGACGTCTGGGAGACCACACCACAGACCGTCTGTGTTCCAGAGTGTGTTCCAGGCTGAAACACTGTGAAGGGAAACGCGTAGTTCTTACGTTGCATGTAAAATATAACCGGAGTCGTGCGATCTCGCGGTGCCGAGCGTGTTCCCCGTCTGTAGCTCAGAACCTCCTCGGGAGGGACTGACGGACAGGCGTTTCCAGGTGATGGACTGACTCCAGAGCTAGAAGAGGGAGTCCAGCTCGTTGACCGCACCCCCGCCCCCGGGTTTTGTGCTCCTCGGTACCCCGGACGACTTCTAGCAGCCGTGTTTGGGAACGCAAATAACACAGCCGCACGAATGTGGTAATTACACTTCAGTTCCAGTGTGACAGGCATGGATTTATGTTCTTATCTCTGAACTATCACACCAGCGCACCAAAACCTCAGGAATTGTATGCACCTCCCCGTCACAATAAATGCCCAGAGAAAATGAACCGGACCAGCCCCTTTTTTCCCATCTCTGTGGCTAAAGACCTAGAAGAAAATTGGATCTCTAATTGGCTGTTATCAGTCCTTTTAAGCCATTAAACATGAAATCCCTTCTGTAAAGGCTGCGGATTTTCTCCTTCCAAATGCTTGACCCTTTGCGACAGTAATTCTGTTGAACAGTCTTGCTTTTCTGCAGTTGACCAGGGAAAACCTGTCTTCTCATTAATAATTGACTAGACGTCCTTTTGTACACACGAGGACTCCTGCCTCCACCTGACTGCGTTCTCGAGACGAGCGAGTGAAGGAACGGCCTCACTCTCAAGAGAGGACTGCAACACAAACAGCCGAAATCCTGCACACGCGTCCCGGTGCCCCATGCACGGAGTGCTCCCTAGGACCGTGGGAGCCGCAGGGGGGGACGCCGGCCACATGCAGACTCCAGCTGGAACTACTACAGGCGAGGGGGGGTTTTCCAGTGACTGCTGCGTCCGGTGCGCTGGGTCTGCGAACCGGCTGGTGTGTGCGTAGTGTAGGTACTGGGTTTACAGGACTCGTTTCTGACTACTGGGAAAGGTAGGCCAACGATTTCATTTGGGGACCTTTGAGGTTTTGTTTCTTTTTTCTTTTTTTCTTGTCTCTGCTTAGCTGAATTGAGAAGTCAAAGCTCTAATAATTCTGAACATCTCCTCCCAGGATCAAGGCCTCTTAAATTTGTAGAGGAAGGAGGACTTACTTGAAGAACTTCATATGTAAAGATAAACTTGGATGGCTGTGCGATCTAAGAATCATATGGGTGGACTGAGCCTGGGTGGGTCAGTCAGTCACACGAGTGACTCTGGATCTCAGGGTCGTGAGTTCGAGCCCTGCATTGGGCTCCAGCTCGGTGTGGAGTCTGCCTAAGAAAGAAGACTCCTGTCGGTGTGTGTGTGTTTGTGTGTGTAATAGGATGTGTGTATATACTTGCACACGAGCACGTGTGCATGTGGTGTGTGCATAGGCTTGTACACGTATGTGTGCATGTGAATGTTTGGGCATTTTCAGATGGAGAAGACATATGCAAACATTATTCCACACTGAGAAGCCACAACATACAGACAGATTTGAATTCATAAAGTTAAAAATTTATTTGTAGTAAAAGCAAACCAACCCACCAACAAACTGAAAGTACTGTCACCAACATAAAATAGTAATTAAAACCTGGAGAAAGGTTTGTCACGTAAGTCACACATGTCTGTATTCTTACTATAGAGAGAGGTGCCTTACGAAGCAATAAGAAAAAAAACCATAATATAAATATGGATAAGGGCCAGGAAAAGATTATTCACATATCTTAGAAATCACTAAGACTTTCTGGAGAGTATTTTAGCGTACCATTTAAAACGAGAAATGTAAGAACTTATTTTAAAGAAGTTCCTGAAAAACACACAAATATGGACAAAAATACAGTGATGTTTACTCTTTCGTTGTAGATCATCGTGAGACATTGTCAATCACCTAAGCGCCCAGCCGTGGGGATTGGGTCCCACTTCAGGGAACTCGTCCCCTGGACGCACCTGCACCTGTCAGGAGGGATGTTCATTACAACAGTGTTCGGGCAGCCAGTCCACTGCTAGAGGACTGAGTAATAGACACGCAGACACGAGAATACATTCATAGAACATACTAGAACATGACACAGCTCTAAGCACCAGTCACTCGCATGGACTCCTGTGTCGGGAACCAGATTATGTTAATTTTCAAAAGTGAAGCGTAGAACATTAGAAAGCCACTTTTTGTGTAATCCAGAGGGGGAGATAAGAAATGCGTATCCCTTTGTATTGCATGAACAACAGAAGAACACGTCAGAAGCTAATGGAAGGGGTTTGTTAAGGAGTGTGAGGAGGTAGGTGTGGCGGGGCCGGGCCGGACCGCGGCTGCACGACTTGTCCACGCCCGTGTGCCACCTTCACTCACACCCTGTGCCGTGTACTCAACAGTGTAACGAGATGATTCTTAAAATAAGAAAATGCACCACCCAGACTGGTCCATCCGTGGGGCTGAGCACTAGGTGGCCACTAGATACAGCGAGGTGTCTTCACAAATCCACAGAGAACGGTGTCCCCCAAAGTGGTGGGGAGACGACCCAGCCCTGCCTAGGGTGCAGACAGCCGGAACACCTAGTGGTGCCACCCTGAGAGCAGGGCGAAGGCCAGGCAACAGGACATGAGACCCCCCAAGCAGCGGGGCCACCCGGTGGGCCCCGCAAGGCCAGGATTCGAGGGCTGTCCCGCGTGGAGCGGGCTGTGGCGGGGGGGGGGGCTGTGGGGCTCATGGAGAAGTTTCCCCCGGTGTTAAGGAGCCCCTTGCAGCTGCCTGTGTGGATCCTTGGGAGCCCCAGCCCCACGGGGCAAGCACAGGCCCCCACCATGCTCCTTGACGGCCCTGTGCTGGGTGGGAAGGGGGCTGGAACCAGAGAGAGCCCCTCGCCCCAGCCCGCTGGGACAGTTGTCCAGTGGGCGATCCCCACCCCTGCAGGGAAGGTCCCCACCTCTGTGACCCCTGCCTGCACACTTACCTACAGAGCGAGGCTGTCAGCCGCTCGAGGGGGCGCAGGCAAATCTGCAGGGAAGGAGGGACGAGAACCCTCTGCCACCAGTCCTGGGCCCCGATCTTAACCCAGCACCAAATGGCTGCCCTTCCCCTGGGAGGGGCAGGAAGAGCTCCCACAGAAGAGCCGGGCAGGGACCCAGCACGCCACGGCTGCTGTTCCGGAGGCTGCGGCCTGGAGAAGCTCCCCACCCTGCATCAGGCACACGGGGCTGCTGGCGGCCGACCCTTGCAGCGAGCATCCCCCTGCCACCAGCACAGGAGGGCACACACCACGGCCCCAGCGGCTGGGAGAGAAGACACCATGGACAGTGGTGCCCTCACAGCCCCGCACCTGGCGGTGCGAACGTCGGCCACCGCGGCGGGATCTCAGCCCAGCAGAACACGGTGCACGTCTGCCCCAGCACGAGCCCCACTTACCCCGGGCTCTGCCGTTCTGCGCGGGTGACTAGCGTCCCAGCAGAAGTCAGAGTAAGAGGAAACCAAAGCTGCTCTCAAGACAGAGCACCAGAGAGGACGGGACGATGAAGCTGTTAGACCCCCCACATACCTGACTCACGCAGCAGAAGGCGCCCAGAACAGGGGGCGACGTGCAGCCGTGGTGGGGTCAGCAGAGATGAAAAGTGGAAAAAGACGGACAGAAACACGGCAAATAAAGATCATGTCAGGAGTCAGGCCGGTGCTGAGAGCTCCTCAGGAGACTCAGCACAGCCGTGAGCGGGAGGTGGGTCCGTAGAGGTTACCAAGTGGGGACTCAAAGACGAAAAAGAGGGGGAGCAAAAGTGGAAAAGAACATACAGGAGCTGCGGGCAAAGTGCCTGACATTCCGGCATACACGGAACCAGGGCCCCGAGAGGGACCGAGG
>JAQQSY010006738.1:0-10873 GCA_028646535.1 Procyon lotor
AAAAAAAATCTCAGAAAGAGAAGAAAATATTCCCTTAGATTTGCAGAAGAGCACATATCATCCCACATTATAAAGCCAGTTCCGATCAAATAGAGAATTCAGTCTATTCACAAAACTATTGCTCTATTCTCTTATCTAATATGAAGACTTGTATAAAAACTATATAATCTTATTCTAATCATCTTTGGTTTAACATAAAAGTCTTTCAATCATTTTTTTTTTTTTTAGAGAGTGAGAGCATGAGTTGGGGAGACGAGGACAGAGGGAGAAGGAGAGAGAGAATCTTAAGCAGGCTAATGCCCAGCACAGAGCCTGGCATGGGGCTTGATCTTACAACCCCAAGATCAAGACGTGAGCTGAATTCAAGAGCAGGCACCCAACCGACTAAGCCACCCAGGCGCCCCAACAGAAAAATCTTTTAAAGACTCCTAGACTTTTGAGTCTATTGCTGTATCCTGTAAAAAGAACCTTATAATTCCAAGAATTCTGTAATTCTGAGTGGTTGACTTATATAATAATTTCTTGCTTGAGGAAAAATGTTTACATCGATCTCTCTTTTCCGAGAAGGATAAATGCATGCAAGATCTCTTCAGTAAGTATGAAGGGCATCATAACATCTCTTTTCTCCCTTCATATATGAAAAGGTAATAAACCTATGATTTTATTGCATTCCTTATTCCAACCAAGAGTTTGAGAGTCTTTGTCTCATTTAAATTCACATTGCTAAGTGCTCTGATGGAAGTTAAACTAAGAGTCATCACGGTCAAGAAGAAATAACAGTCCCTTTTGAGGATGGGGACCTAAGAAAGCTTCATGCAGCAGATGACATTTGAGATACTGTAATAGAACAGTCATATTTCTGCAAGCAAAGAAGAGAGGAGGGGGTTGCAAGGGAGTGTTTCTGGTGGAGGGAGTGGCAATGCCTTGAAAAAGTAAGTGCCACTTGTTGAAGGAGTACTGCCTGTTTGAGTGCGGCGAGCATCGGGAAGTGATTACTCAGTGAAGCTGGAAGAGTTGGTCGGGTCAGATCAAAAGCTAAACGAAGCATTCTGGGACTTCAAAAGTACAGTACTTGTGGGCAGGGGGTCATGTTTGCTATTCACTGAGAAATGTAAAGAGCAGGAGGATGGAAGACGTATGGAAGAGAGGAAGACCTGGGTCCAGGGATACCATTTAGGAAGTCACCTGAAGAGTGTCTGTGAAGGGTGACACGGTCTGTGGCCATGGAAGGAGAGGGTGAACAGAAATTCAAAAGACGTTCAGAACCGTAATCCCCTGGAAATGAGAATGAAGACGAGAGCAAGGTGGATACACCTACGGGTTACTAAGAGGGTCCAGAGCATCCTTCTCTTGTGAAGTGCATTCTCATAACATATGCACCACATGTCGACAGGAGAGCTCAGAGGGAGACGGGAGTGAACTGCAGAATCGCTGGAGGTTTTTCCCTAATTCTATCATCTGTGGCTAAAAACCTAGGATCATCAACGCCATCTACTTCAGAGGAAGCCCTCAACAAGCGAAAGATATTCTGTCTTTGTCTAGGGAACCGCCACAGCACCTCCACGCTACAGATGTAGTAACCTTGCCCTGGAATGCTCATCTGCCTCCAGAACGACTTCCAACTTTGCTCAGGCTCTGACTATTTCTATGTGAATCGTTCAACCACTTCCTTACACGTGCGGAATGAGTTTTTACTAAGACTCAACGCTTGAACAGTGTAAGATACCTCTATAAATCCTTCAACTATTCTTCTTGAATCAGAGCCTCCCATCCTCTGAGTACTTTCTCTTTAATTTTATTATTTTTCTTTGTCTTTAAGTTTCACTCATGTCTATGGTGAACACTTTTGGTAGTTTTTTTCACAAAGGATGAATTATGTAAATAAGTGATACAAAGTAAGCCATTGATGTGTCATGTCATTAGGATAAATGATGTTAAGGACTTTGACAGTTCCAGTTGGATGACAAGAGGCTCACCCAAGCGATAAGCCTCAGCATTAAGGTATTCCAAGTTGTTATGCATTCAGATTTAATTTTAGAAAAGCTATGATCGTGAAATATGCATCAACCAAATGAATTGATAAATTACCTTCATCTCCAGTCAACCATATTGTATCATTTTCCAAGAGATGAATTTTGAAATAATGTAGAAAAGCTCTATTCTTTGAGTTATCTGTGATACGTCTTATTACTGGAGCCAAAGAACCTTAGTGGTATATTCATTACAAATTTCAAACTGCCAATAAAAATCTAAAAGTCAACACCAATTTATAAAAGAATGAGGCAGAGAGGAAACATATATTCCTACATATTTTGGAGTAATCCAAAAAAGAAATAATTTTCTCTGGAAAAGTGAGACTAACTGGGGTATTTTGAATGTGTATCTTTGAGATAAGCAAAACGTTTGGTCCTAGAGGCTGAGAGGACTATTATTGAATGATTATTTAGCCTGAGAGGTTTATCCTCAAGGAAGTCTTGAAACAAGAATTTGTAGTTATTATTTACTTCAATCTTAACTGAATGGGTTTTACCAAATAACACTCATGCAGACATTCACTAACTAATCAAAAATTTATACAAAATCATTTATGAAGCAGGTCCAGTGTTAGAGAGAGAAGTGATCGGGTAAAAGATCCTTCATTTTGTGGAGTGTATGCCCTAGGAAAGGAGAGAGGTGTTGGATACGTAATCTCTAATTCATTCATTTATTTACTGACAAATATCTGTAGAGGTTCTCTCACATGTCAGGCATTGTTCTAGGCATTGGGGACACAGCAATGCACAAAACCTAAAAGTCCCTGCCCTCATGGAGGTTAACTTCTACTTATGGTAAGAGGTAAATGCAGGCTGCCGTGGAAACCCATTCAACCCAAGCCCCACAGCAGATCTGATTACTTGCTCAAACGCCTCCTGGACGGGGCCGGGAACCTGAGCCTTGCTGTGTTTCCTCAGGAGTGGCTGCGGGCCGTACGAGACCAAATAGCAGGAGACTGGTAGAGGAGGGCTTTGTTTCTGCCCAAAGACCCTGTTCCTTGCAATTACATTTTCTGCAACATGTTAATGACCAACTGATGAGGTGCACTTGGGTCAGTTGAGGGGGTCTCTGATGCACACCTAGTCTGGGCTACATGCAGGAAAATTCCGGCATTAAATGTATGGACGGATGGATATCCTTGAGATTTCTCTGCTTCTGAGGCATCTGATGAGTCCCTCACTAAACAGGCATTATCATTTGCATGTTTCCTCTGGGGGGCAGCTGGGGCCAGGAGGCTGCTCATCTCAGTTTGTTTTGGAAAGCTGCCCATGCATTTTAATTATGTTCACTTCCTTCTGTATCCTTTGGGTGAATTAACTCTTATTGTCCAGGTGGTGTGCATGCTGAGCTTTCCACCCATCTAAACCTGTTACTGAAACCAGTCCATCTAGCAGACGGGCAGCTTCGGGTAGATTTAACAAATACGATGCATCATCTGGCTTTACTCGCAATTTTAAAGGTGGTGATAAAAATTCTGAGAGAACTTTTAAAAGCTTCCTAGTGCAGGCATCACACGATATGACCATACACTACGGGCCATGGAACACGGTCAGCTCCAGCCCAGCTCATCGCACCGTGAAGGCCGTCAGGGGGTAACTGCGGACTCATCCCTGCAGGCACTCACCAGCTGCCTTGACAGGACGGTTTGAGGGAAGCTGGAGAAGACTGTTTTTGACCAAAAATGTTCCATGACTCCCTGCTCAGAATCCAACTTAATAGGTGGTAAGTATCTTCGTTTGAGTTCACCCTAAAGCAGACCATTCAACAAGGACTTGCGACCAGACATCTTATTTGAAGGTGATCCTGGGAAGTAGACGTGAGGGAGTGGAAGGAGTGAGACATGGAAGAGAGAAAGCTCTCGAGAAACCTGAGAACAGAACAGCCATCCTTATCACACCTCACGTGAGAGCTCTTGGCCTATAAACCAATTTGCTGCTAGTCTGAGAGAAAGTTATTTTTCCCTGAGTGTTCTGATGTTAAAAGAACTTATGCCCATTTCAGAGAACATAACAGTGTGAAGAAAGGGTACTGAGTAAGCGACTAGAACAGATGACTCACACTGACACAGAAATAACGGAACAGACAAAAGAGCTCTTCTGCAGTGTAATGAGAACTCTCAGGGAGATAGAATTAGAAAGCACAAGGTAATTCCTGAAACTTAATACATGACTTCAACTTAAAATTCAGTAGAAAACCTGTGGAAAAAAACACTACCAGAAAAAAATGACGTGGAAGAATAATAAAGGAAATATAACACAAAGCCAAATATAATTAAGTGAAAGTAATGAATGATAAGTCAACAAAAAATGAAGCATAGATTCAGAAGACCTTATGTGAATGAAATTGCATAAGATTACTAGAACCCCAGATGAGTAAAAACAAAAAAATTTTTTTCCCCCAAACCAAAGGTCTCACAGATTTATTACTGTGCCAACCTACTGCTGCAGAAGCATTGTTTAACAGAGAAAAATCACTTTGCTGATAAAGCATGCCTCTTGCTCGGGTAGTAGTGATGTAGTTTACAGAGCATATGACGCAAGCAGGGGACCTTTGTGCGGCATAAATACGTGAGCTCTCTCATGTGTGATCAATCCCTTGCAGACCCAACCTGGGTCTCCTCCAATACCTCCTCTTGGAGTTGGACCTTACCTGTTTTTCACCTGAATCCACTGGGGAATGGGACGATTCTGTGTTTGTTTCTCGGCCAGGAATCACTTGATCTTGAAAGTCTTGTGAGGAGACATGGTGAGGAATGGACAGTCATATGCAGTACTTTGGTGGAGGAAGGGAGCCAAGATGGCCAAACTTTGATCCTGGAAGTTAGTAAGAATGGGAATATGAGCAATAATAAGAAAATCATTAATTCTGTGATATAATCATTCTTGAAAATAAGTTTTGCTATCAAATTTGTAATTTTTGCCTATTCCTCTTTTTGCTGCTTAAAGTGGAGAGACATTGTGTTTGTGAAATTAAATGTTTGAAAATGTTAAGTTTGCAACACAAAATATTTCTTAAGTCCTTACTTTTTTACTACTTATATAAATAGCATAGAGATATTTAGAGGAATGTTGATTGTTTCGTGATTTAATAAATGCTTTTTTTTTTTTTATAGATAATTTATATTAGTTTGCCAGGATTGCCATAAAAAAACACCACTGACTATGTACTTTGAGTGCCCAGGGTACTTTTTTTCCTATGCTGCTTAACCAACAGAAATTTATTTTCTCACAGATCTGGAGGCTGGAAGTTTGAGATTAAGGTGTCAGCAGTGCTGGTTTCCTCTGAGGACTCTCTCTGGTTCGTGGATGGCAGTCTTCTCCTTGTATCTTCACAAAGCCTTCCCTCTGTACTTGCGTCCACGAACAATCCACTGCGTTATTTCTTACTCTGCCTGGGCTCTATTAATCTCACATGACCCAAGAGAAAAAGAATGCCATTCTGGGCAAGTTAAGGTGGCAAATCCTGGGTTGCTGACTGGGTTGAAAGTTTGCTGGAGGAGGGGTTGAATGGGGATCAGAATAGGAGACCTGTGAGCGGGTAATTCACATATGTACCACTCAGATTTTCATTACCAAGTTTCACTTCTCACATCATAGGATTTTTTTCCAAACTTATCTGTTGGTTTCTCATTGAGGCTCTAAGAAGTGATCACAAAGTTTGTGGTTTAAAACAACAAATATTTGTTCTCTGACAGTCTTAGAGTCCAGAAGTCTGAACTCACTTTCAGCAAGCTAACGTCAAGGTGTTGTCAGGGCTGGATCTCTCTGGAGTTGCTGAGAAGAGAATCCATTTCCTTGACTTGTTTTCAGCTTCTAGCGGCTTCCTGTACTCTTTTGCTTATAGCCCCTACTTCTGTCTTCAAAGCACAGTACTCTGTCTTCTGTTCCAACATCCCACTGCCCCCACCTCTGACTTGCACTCCTCCTCTGTCCATCCCTACAAGGAGGGTTGTGAAGACGTCAGCCTACCCACATAATCCAGAATCGTCTCCCATCTTAAGGTTCTTAATCCATCTGCAAAATCCCAGTTGCCATATAAGATAAAATTCACAGATTTGGTAGGATTAGGACACGGACGTCTTCAGAAATCATTATTCGGTTTACCACACTATCCGCCAAACATTTCATATGTATAGGTTTAAATTTTAGAAACCTTGGTGTTTGTGTTAGAATTGAGGAGTTCTGTAGGTTGGCTGCACCTAATTTTTACCCTTTCATAATGATATATTGACATAGGCTGCCAGTATAATTGGAAACCTATGTGTGTCTTATCAGTACTTCATTATAATTACAGGGTCATCTAAATATTATATTACTTGGAAGATGAGAAAATGAGTGTGTGCAGTTAGCTTTCTTTAGGGGGGACATTTGTCCCATTTTTCATCTTAAAGCACATCTTCAAACACACCACTGGACTCTCATTTAAATGGTTACTGTGTGTGACTAGAGGTGCTAGTCGGCTATTACCTCCCGTCCCCCAGGGAGGTCCCACTTGCTGATTAGTCCTTCCGTGATTGTTTTTTTTTTCTTTTCAGAACTGTTGGAAAAAATTCATGAACATTGGTTCACTCTTTCTGTCCATACAAATAGAAACAGGAATTTAACTTCTTTATGAATGGATATACTTACTGAAAATAGATAAAATATTATATTAATTATATATTCTATAATAAATATTATCCTACTTACTAAAATTTATGAAAGCTAAATATAATCTATTCACCTCTTTATGCATTACAACTATCATTTTTATGCCTTGTACAAATTTTCCTTTTGCATATCATAAACTCATGGTCTTTTAAAAATTCAATGAGTTCTAATTTAACATAATTTTTTTTTTTTAAAGATTTTATTTATTTGACAGCAAGAAACACAGCGAGAAAGGGAACACAAGCAGAGGGAATGGTAGCGGGAGAAGCAGGCTCCCTGCTGCGCAGAGAGCCCGATGCGGGGCTCGATCCCAGGACCCTGGGATCTGACCTGGGCCGAAGGCAGACGCTTAACGACTGAGCCACCCAGGCGCCCCTAATTTAACATAATTTTTATAATTTTTTGTAAGTTGGCTCAACTTGGTGATCGGGAACCCCCTAAAATTGGCCTCTTTGCCTTTTTAGAATTGCCTCAAAGATTCTGAGAACACCCTGACTTCCTAGAAAAAAATAGGAATTTCTGTATGCCTCCTGATTGTCTCCTACCCCAGGACATTAAATTAACCATCCTCAGGAGCCTTGATTCCTTCCGGTAGAGGATGATGCTAGCAGTTGAAATAGGGTTTCCAGATGTGTGTAACAGAAGTGGAGGTGATGAGCAGAAGGGCTCTTCTGGGGCTGCTTAGGACGGCCACAATTGAGATTGCTTTTCAGGGTTCACATTGGTCATTCCAACTGAACACATTCTGTACCCTGTGTATTGCTATGTGGTTTCATCAGGCACCAAGACTTTCCCATGTTGACACTTGTAAACAAAACAAAATGAAAGCTACATATCATTGCTTTCATTTCATATCATTCAATATCTTTCAATAATAGTTGAAAGTAATAGTAAATAGGCATATCATTTTTCATCTTTCAAACATGCAAAGATTAGGAAGATTGATGATGCTCAGTGTTGGCCAAGGGAAGGGAAATAAGACATTCAGTGTCAACTGGTATAAGATTTGGGTGCCTAGGGGGCTCAGTCGGTGAGGCATCTGCCTTCGGCTCAGGTCATGATCTCAGGGTCCTGGGATCAAGTCCCACATCAGGCTCCCCACTCCGCAGGGGGCCTGCTTCTTCCTCTGCCTCTCTTTCTCTGTATCTCATGAATAAACAAAACAAAACAAAACAAAACAAAACAAAAAAAACTGGTATAACACTTTCAGAGATCAACTTGGCAGCATCTATTGACGGTACAATATTCTTTAGCCTAGAAATTCCACTTTTAGGAATTTACCTTACATGTAAATTCCTACTCAGAATATATGACCACCGCAGCATGGCCTGAGCTGGTGTGTAACAGGAAAACATCCAAATGCCTTCATAAGCAGATGGGCTAAATAAATCATTATGGTACAACCATATATAGTGAAACACTTTGGAACCATTAAAAAGAAAGGGGCCATACATGTTCCCATGGAAAAATACCTACAATACATTCATGGGTTGAAAAAATAAGGTAAAGAAACATTAGTTTAGTCTGATCCCATGTGTGTATGTGTCTGGGTATTTGTGTGTACATATATCACACATATGAATACATATATAGATTTTACATGTGGTATTTATATGGGTATTTGTGTGTATATGTATCATACACACACACACACACACACGCATATAGATTTTAAGCAAATGGCTGGATATATACAAAACAATGGTTTTATCTCTGGACATCTGAATGGAGGCAGCTAGAGAGAGGGAGACTTTTACTTTATAATATTTTATAATAATAAACTTTATAAATACTGTCAATATTACCTCGGGGAAAACAGTTGCATCATTGTATTCATGAGTTTATGTTCTTAAAAAACAAAATTCAACTGAGTAACCTTCACAGACCTTTTGGCTTTATTCAGTGATTCATGAATTGGGCAGCACCCATGGAGCAGACAGAAAAGAGCTCCCCGAGGAACTGTACAAAACTAAAGCCTTCTATAGCCAGAAGGGAGCAGAAACAAGTTACACTAGCAGGAAGTAGACTACTTGGGGCAAGGTCACTTTTCTTTAGGGGACAGCAGGGATCCATCAGGTAGATTTCTTCACAAGTGCTGATCAGGTGACTCCTGATTAACTGGTGGGAGATTCCGTTTCTGGGGGAGATCAAAACTTGGTTTAATTAAGTAAATCTTGGTTTGGTGACCTGGGGCTTAGCATAAGTGACTCCATTTCAGTTCTGTTGTCTTGTTTTTAATAATATGGACTAAGAATTAAGTTTGACTTTTATTTCAGTTTTTCTCCATTATTGACTGAGAATTCCTACTTCCAGTAGTTTCTCTGTTTTCAATAACGTCATTCTCTACACTGAGTTACTGCTGAGCTTTGTTCCCCCTAATTATAGTGTCAGTACCTGGTAAGAAGGTGAACTCCCTTCCCAAGGAATCTGATTGCATCAAAGGCTGCAGTTTTCTTATTTGACTAGAGTAAAACAGAGGCTGCATGGCCTACCAATGACAGTTTCTTAAGGGGGAAAGGTAAATATTATTAAATAATGAAAACCCTTGGGGCGCCTGGGTGGCTCAGTGGGTTAAAGCCTCTGCCTTCGGCTCAGGTCATGATCTCAGGGTCCTGGGATCAAGCCCTGCATCGGGCTCTCTGCTCAGCGGGGAGCCTGCTTCCCCCTCTCTCTGCCTGCCTCTCTACCTACTTGTGATTTCTCTGTCAAATAAATAAATAAAATATTAAAAAAAAATAATGAAAACCCTTTACAGGCTACCTTCATTTTGCTGTTCTAGTAGCCATTTTCTCTAGCAAAAGTGGTTGAAATGAACTGATTAAAAGAATTCAAAGGTGAAGTAAATTCTTAGAGATTTTCAAAGAATGATACTATTTCCCTCAAAATCACATCTGTTGTGTATCAAATAAATTTCAACATTCAGAGGAGACTACAGAAATATGACATCAGAGAAATTAAAGGCTGTATTAAGTTCTATTTCTTTAGATATTTCCTGCCTGGGATTTCTCATTCATGCACCTCATTTTTTATCCAACCAAGTAACTTATCAAACACCATACTGACCAAAATAAATACCACGACCAGGACTGGACTAAGATTTGGGGCTATAAATGTTTAAAAAAAAAGAAAAGTAGTGTTTACATTTACAAATGTATGAAACAAAAAGAAAAAAAATAGAGGGTTAATCTGTACCTAAAAAAATACTTAAAAGACTATTAACTAAGTTCTCGATGTGAACCTTGTTTAAATCCCGAGTCCAGAAAGCATATTTTAAAAATGATGAAAAAAATTAGAAATTTAAATTCTGCCTGGATATTTGATGATATTAAAGATGTTTAATTCGTTTCTAGGTGTGATAGTGGCATTGCGGTTGCTATAAAAAGGAGCGCTTTTAGAAACACATACTGAAATATTTGCAAATAAAATCATACAATGTCTGAGACTTCCTTCAAAATAATATGAAGCTGTGGGGCATGCGTAGGGGTGTGGTAGGGACAGGACTGGCCATGGGTTCGTGGCGACTGGGCCTAGGGGATGGTACATGACGGCTTATTATTTTATTCTGTTTCTTCCATCTACTTTCAAAAAATTTAAAAATCTGCCCTTCTTCTCTCCCTTGGGGGAAAAAAAGATACAAATTTAATCCTTACCTTCCTAGAGTTTTCCTTCTTAAGTGAAAAAGCAACATTCATTGAGTGAATAAAAATGAAATGTGTTAAAAAGGAGAGTGCAGGGGGCCTGTGTGGCTCAGTCAGTTAAGTGTCTGACTTTATTTTGGCTCAAGCATGATCTCGGGGTCCTGGAATCGAACTCCAGGTCATCAGACTCCCTGTTCAGCGGAGAGTCTGCCTCTCCCTCTCTGCCCATGATCCTAGCCTCCCCTAGCTCGTGCTCTCTCTCAAATAAAATCCTAAAAAAAAAAAAAGAGAGAGAGAGAGAGTACAGGGTGACAGCAGACCTTGCAACTGAGCCAGACCCCTGGAGATTGAGGGAGGAATTAGTTGAAAGTTTCTTTAGTGAAGTTTCGTGGAACCTGAGTATTGAAAGGTGGGGTGGAATTGTGGGAGGGGAGAGATAGAGTTATCTGTCGCCAGGCAGGAAATGGCATGTTCAATGGCCTGGAGAAGTGGGTATATATGTATCTCACAGTCTATACAAGTTAAAATAGGACGTAAAGTTTGAAAGTCAGC
>JAQQSY010006739.1:0-10873 GCA_028646535.1 Procyon lotor
CATGCAAATGATTGATAAATGAATTTAGTAAGGTCACAGGATATATAATCAATGTTCTAAAAATCCATTGCATTACTCTCCACTAATAATGAAGCAGCAGAAAAAGAAATTAAGAAAGCAATCCTGGGGCGCCTGGCTGGCACAGTGGATTAAAAGCCTCTGCCTTCAGCTCACGTCATGATCTCAGGGTCCTGGGATCAAGACCTGCATCGGGCTCTCTGCTCAGCAGAGAGCCTGCTTCCCCCCTCTCTCTGCCTGCCTCTCTGCCTGCTTGTGATCTCTCTCTCTTTGTCAAAAAAATAAATAAAATCTTTAAAAAAATAAAAAAAGAAAGCAATCCTATTTACAGTTGCACCTAAAATAATAAAACACCTAAGAATAAAGGTAACAAAAGAGGTGAAAGACCTGTACTCTGAAAACTATAAAACATTGATGGAAAAAAAAATGAAGGCAACACAAACTAATGGAAATGTATTCCATGCTCACAAGTTGGAAGAACCAATATTATTAAAATGCCTATCCAACTCAAAACAATTTACTGATTTAATGCAATTCTTATCAAAATACCAATAGCAGCTTTCAAAAAACTAGAATAACTAATCCTAAAATTTGTGTGGAACCACAAAGGACCTCGAGAAGCCAAAATAATCTTGTAAAAGAAAAACAAAGCTAGAGGTATCATAATTCCAAATTTTAAGTTATACTACAAAGCTATAGTAATCAAAATGGTATGTTGGTGACACATAAATAGACACATAGATCAATGGAACAAGACTGAAAGCCCAGAAACAGACCTACAATTATATGGCCAATTAATGTTTAAGGAAAAGGACAAGAATATGCAGTGGGAAAAAGGCAGTCTCTTCCATAATGGTGTTGGGAAAACTGGTCAGCTCTATGCAGAAGAATTATACTGGTCCTCATTTTTACTATACATAAAATATAGTCAAAATGGACTAAGGATCTAAATGTGAGACCTGAAACCATAAAAATCCCAGGTGAGAGCACAAGCAGTAATTTTATTATTCAGCCATAAAAAGTAATGAAATCTTGTCATTTGCAACAACATGGAGGGATCTAGAGTGTATGATGTTAAACTATATATCAGTCAGAGAAAGACAAATATCATATGATTTCACTCATGTAGAATTTATGAGACAAAACAAACAAACAAAAGGATTAAAAAGAAAGACAAACAAAACTAGACTCTTAACTATGGTTACCATACAGAATAAACAAATGGTCATCAGAGGGGATGAGTGAGATAGGTGAACAGGATTAAAAGTACAATTATCCTAATGAGCACTGAGTAATATATAGAATTGTTGAATTGCTACATTGTTTACCTGAGACGAATATAACACTGTAATTTAACTATACTAGAATTGAAACAAAAAAAAATTTAAGAAAAAAAAAAGAATATGGACTCTTTAGTTGGACACTCTGTGTTTGAAATCTGTCTCCATAATGTAATAGCTTCATCGACTTGAGAAATTTATTTGAACTTTCTATGTTCCACTGAGATGAGTAAGATAAAAAACCCATTTATTACTGATGGAGGACTGTTAAAGTCTCTAAATATATTATTACTCATCAAATGCCAACAGCAGCTCTTTTAAAGTGTGGGTAGTATTACCATAACCATTGCATAAATGAGGAAGATGAAAGATCTCAGATATTTTATCCAACCTCACACAAGCAAACACACACATATGCACAGAAGAGTGACAGCCAAATTATTCCCTTTGCATAAGTGTTTGTTATCTTCAATATTAGTATCATCTTAAATATGGTTGCTGTAGCTAGGATGGATAAGAAGATAACGAGTATAAGAACAGAAATTTGGAGGGCATTAACATTTAAAGTGTGGGAGGGAAAGAAAAGAAGCACACAAACAGAGTGGAAAAAGAATGACTAGCACTTAGAGAAAAAAATGAATAAGGTCCCCTAAGAAACATGTTAACTAAATATAACTAAATATAATGTAATATCCAGAATGATATCCTGGAAAATAAAAATGATATTAGAGAAAAGCTTAAGAAATCAGAATAAAATATAAACTATAGTTAATAATAATGTATTGGTGTTAGTTCATTAATTTGTGACAAATGAATCAATAATATAAGATGCTAATAAAAAGGGAAATTCAGTGTGGCTCATATTGGAGCTTCCTGTACTATCTTTAAAATTTGGAGGCAAATCTCAAGCTATTCTAAAATGTTGTTTACAAAAATTCCAGTCAATAGAGTTTAGCTTCTTAAAATCTGGTAGATAATATAAAAGTGCTTTCATTTTCAAGTGATTGACAAACCTTTATATATATTTATTATATTAATAAATATAATCGTACATGTTAAAAATATTTATAGGATGGGAATAGTTGTGTATTTAGGTAACTGAATTTAAGATCTACTTTAAAAATCATCTTTTTCTCTTATTTACTATTTGTGTACACCCTGTAATTACAAAATTTACAGCTTATGATTTTCAGCATTTTCAAAAAATACTAAGGGATTTCTTTCATGTTGCATAAATTTGCAATGTGATTTTCTGCTTTTGTTACAGAAAAATGCATACCAGAGAATTACCCACAAATTTAAAACTCTATTTCTAATTGCAGCTCTCTACTTACTGTCTTAAAACAAATTAATGCAAATATCCAAATTAAAATACGTATGGTGTGTGTGTATATATATATATATATATATGTATATGTATATGTATATGTATCTCTATATATATACCTATATATAGCATAAGCAGTAGATGTATGATGAACATTTGGAATAGCAATTATAAACATTTGAGAAGGAAGCTGACAGGGGACATACAGAAAGTATCATTTATTGTGCTGAGAGGACAGCTGGAGTTGGAGACCACGAATTTATAGAAAAACAGAATCTCTAGTGCAGACTTACAATAAGCAAAGAGTTGGCTTATCAAAACTTGAAAGTTTGCAAATTCCCCCTTCGCCAAAAAAGATAAAAGTATCTGAGAGTGGCTGGCAAGAGAATGACTAAAATGAGGTACCATAAATGGGAATATTGCTTAGATGTAGCATAAATGTAAATGAAAGAAATTCTATAGCAATTAGGTATCTCAATTTTCACACAATAAGAATAACAAAGTGAAGAAGTTGACAAATGTTAAATTCATAACAGAAATTAGTAATTGGAGTTTAAGATTTCTGAGATGATAGAATTCTAGTTGATTTTCTGAATTTGGCCATGGGTGGTTTTGACTAGAATGAATGATAGTTCATTTGATTTCAGAAGCAGTTTTGAAATTAGAGCATAGGCATCAAATATATAGTTTGAGGTAGTTGTCAAATCCCTCAGTGGTTATGGGAAACCTAAAGAGATTAACAAACGGTAGTGACAATGGTGATATGAGGGCTTTAACTAGATCGCATGGCAATAGGAAAAAGAGGTTTTCTGGCACTTCGGTAGAAAAGAATAGCTGGAAAGTAACCAAGGGGTGTGTGTAATAAGTGTTGTATTTATGCAAAGCAGCTTCACCTTGAAAATAGAAGTGGTGACTTTCTGAATGTTAAAGCAAACAGTTAAAGCATTTTTGCTAAATGCACAAGCTTGAGTTAGGGAATATTTATGGGAAATCAAAGAGTTCTAGATACCACCCAATGAAGTGGTTGAGAATGGTGGCAATGTAAGCAATACTCATAATTAAGGCATGACACCTAGAAGATAATGAATAAGGTGTGGAAACAGGAGCAAATGATGGAGGTGACCTGGTATCATAATTATGCTGGAGAAGCACAGAGGGATTCATGATCCTGAGGTGCTGAGTAATTATAAGTAAAATCTTAGGTGCCTCCAGAAGGTGATTGAGACTATCTAGCAGTCTTTGAGTGGGTCTGTGGTATATATTTAATTGTGTTATACATGTTTATTACAAATTTTTAATAACTTTTCATTTTCTTGTCATCAACTAATCGAATATGGGTTGGGTATTTATTCCATGCATAGGATTCTAGCACATATCGGGAAGAGCAAGACAAAGCACAAGATTAGGAAGACAATAGTAATTATGCTCAATGACTTTATATTGTAGAGGGAAGTGGAATAAAGGACAACATAAAAGTCAGTGTTGTATAAGGAAACAATTAAAATAATAATATAGAGTACTAACTAGAGAACACTAACTTAGCCTTTTGGAATAAAAGATTATGATGACTATTTAAGACCATGACAAATAGTACCAACCAATTTCTAAATAAACTATATCCACTTAAAAATTGGAATATCAATGGGACCATTTTGCAGGCTGGCTCTTCACTAACTGTATTTTAGATACTCAAGCTTTAAATTCTGGGCATTATTTCCTGAATTCCTGCTCTAAATTGTACCATATAAAACCATATGTTTTATATTGAGATGATAACCATATTTGCCAGAATCAAGACATTTAAATGACTTTGATAGAAACTAATATATAGCTATATATTATGTTCTTTAACTATGAGCTAGGTATTTTTTCAATACTTGATTATTCTGGGGTTCTCCATTTGTAGCCTTGCTGCTTTCTGACTGTAAAGTCAAATTTTCAGATGTTTAAGCCCTATTTCTATTACTATTATGATGGTCTGGTGGTTGATTGAGATATGCCTGTGTTATAACAAGATCTTCTTCCAATCTCCAGTCATTATTCTTTCAATAAAATAATGAGTGTATAGTACAAAGAAGGGCCACATGTACCCCAATGTTCATAGCAGCAATGGCCACAATTGCCAAACTGTGGAAAGAACCAAAATGCCCTTCAAAAGATGAATGGATAAAGAAGATATGGTCCATGTATACAATGGAATATTATGCCTCCATCAGAAAGGACAAATATCCAACTTTTGTATCAACATGGATGGGACTGGAAGAGATTATGCGGAGTGAAATAAGTCAAGTGGAGAGAGTCAATTATCTTATGGTCTCATGTGTGGAGCATAAGGAAAAACATGGAGGGCATTGTGAGAAGGAAGGGAAGGGTGAATGGGGGGAATCAGAGGAGGTGATGAACCATGAGAGACTGTGGACTCTGATCAATAAACCGAGGGTTTTGGAGGGGAGGTTTTGGGGGGTTGGGCAAGCCTGGTGGTGGGTATTGAGGAGGGCATATATTGCATGGAGTACTGGGTGTGGTGCATGAACAATTAATCTTGTATCACTGAAAAAATAAAATAAACATATTTGGGGAAAATAATGAGTGTATAAAGAGATGGTTTGCTAAAGATAAAGCATGGATCATTTAGATGATATTTTATTAAATTTAAAGTAATTTACATAATCCTCTGAAATGGTGTTGTCAGTTGCATGTGAAGGATCATTAACATAGCAAGGATGTGTTGGTTTCCCAGCTCTGGTGAGGGATATCTACCTATGGAGAAAGAATCAGTGGTTCCCAATAAAACTGAAGGTCCAGAAGGAATTGTTTCATCATACACTGCACCAGCTTCTGTTCTGTGAAGACGGATACCACACAATGTAACCTTGGCTGAATGACCAACTGTGTTCCTGTGCTGTATATGACAACTTGGATTTGTAGATCCATTTACTATCTCCTTGTGTTTAGAATGAGTTGAAATTGTGAGACCTTCATCTTATGGGTAATTTGTTAAAATTTAGAAACCAGAGCTGGTTTTAATACTTCCTATTAAGTCCAATGGAGCAGCAAATTTCACAATTTGAATGGACACTCTAAGGTAGCTTCAACATTCCAAAATTGCCAATAAGTTATTTATACTTACTTGATGTATATTGTAAAACACAAATGTATTATATTTTTATATAATGCAAAAGTAAAATATCAGAGATTCAAGCATTCTACCATATAATAGATATTACTAAATGTTTGATATATTATGCAATTTGTATTGCTAAGATAAATGTGTAAATAAGCAGTATAATTGAGTGTTGTAGATATTATGATAGAAGCATGTATGAAATATATTACTGCTACAAAAATAAGATGGAGACAGAGATATTATTTTGTAAAATGAAATAAAACAAATAAATTCCACCTATTGGAAAGAAAGAAATAAAACTACCTCTATTTGCAGATGACATGATGGTGTACACATAAAATCCAAGGCTCACACGCACACAAAATCTTTTAGAACAAAAACAAATTCAGCAAGGATGTGGGATAGTTGGTCAAAATACAATCATATTTTAATGCACTAGCAACGAACAATCCAAAATTTAAATAAGAGGACAATTCTATTTACAATAACATAAAAATGATAAAATAATTAAGAATAAAGTCTCAAGAAATGGAAAACCTGCACTTCAAAATCCATAAACCATCATTGTATATGAGGGAAGACAAGAAGAAAGGGAAGGAAGAAGACATAAGAATTAAGAACATATTTAGTTTTGTAGACAAGTTTTAAGTTTATGACTGGAGGGGGCCATTTATTCAACAGTAATTTCTTAAACCAAAATATGGATATAATGTTCTTATTTGGGGGCTCCTGGGTGGCTCAGTCGTTAGGCGTCTGCCTTTGGCTCAGGTCATGATCCTAGGGTCCTGGGATCGCCCCACATCAGGCTCCCTGCTCAGCAGGAAGCCTGCTTCTCCTGCTACCATTCCCTCTACTTGTGTTCCCTCTCTCGCTGTGTCTGTCTCTGTCAAATAAATAAAATTAAAAAAAAATAATGTTCTTATTTGGTATAAACAGTTTAATTATTTGAAATGAAACTTTAATGTTCCTCTTTTTGATATGTGCACTTGTGTCTATGAGAATGTTTTAAGATTCTTTAAGTTCCTACAATATTTGGGGAAAAAATAAGACATGAGGGTTATTGGATACCATAAATATCTAGGTTACAACATGACTAAAATCACCTTAAAAATAAAGGAGACTTGGCAAGGCTTTGAATTTTTTTGTGTTTCTAAGATCTCAACCTTGCTTCGTGATTATGACTCAATTATAATGGGTTCATTTAGAGCTAATTACAGCATTAATATTTATGAAAAGATTTCAAATACAATGTCTCAAATATAGGGGTTTTCTTAGTGTGGAAAGATGTTAATATTTTACAATATTAAACTATGGGGTGGGTGCCTTGGTGGCTCAGTGGGTTAAAGCCTCTGCCTTCAGCTCCTGGGATTGAGACCCTCATTCGGCTCTCTGTTCAGCAGGGAGCCTGCTTCCCTCTCTCTCTTTCTGCTTGCCCTTCTGTCTACTTGTGATCTCTCTCTCTCTGTCAAATAAATAAATAAAATCTTAAAAAAAATAAATAAACTATGGTACATTCAACTCTGTATGTTATTAGAAAAGTTATATTTTATGTTTTAGAAATGATTTTCCCAAAACCTCTTCCCACTATAGCAATACATACATACATACATACATACATACATACATAATACAAAACTAGTTGATGTTCTCTTGGAATAATACTTTCTAAAGAAAGTATTTTCTCAGGATGAACAGAGATTTCGCCCTTTAGCCTCAGAAACCTATGAACAAAATAAGCATAATCCAAATAAATTTATAATAAATTTTTCCAAAATTATTTCATATTTCTTTGACTCCTTAAATCTAAGAAATCTTTCAAATTTTTCCATCATAAAAAATAATCAGTATGTTTTGAGCTTAAACATTTTAATCCTTCAAATATCAGAATTGACTAACACAGAAATCTGCATAGAGCCAAATCAAACTCTTTTTGTAACACTTTTTCAATAAATTAAGTGAATTTTATGGTCTAAATTTTTATTTTTACAAATTATTTTAACTTCTAAATTCCTAACCCCATTTCAATTAGACAGCTGGCCATATGGGTGAGATGTTAGTGCATGCGCTGTATTAACATTGCAAAAGCCTAGCAGTGGTTTCTGAGCACTGAGAGCCTTCTGCTTTGGGAAATGCTACCTAAGAAGCCAACCACAGCAAAGCCTCATCGTGACAGCCGTGCCAATTGCCCAGCTTTCAGAAGAGTTTTGGAGACCAAGCTGGGGTGCTACATCTGCAGCTGTCAGTTTGTTAGGATCCCACCACTGAAAAAAGCTTTTTAATTTTTTCCCAGCTTCTCTCAATATCTTAAAATTATTGCTCCACAGATAAGAACAGGAGGCTGAAAAATGTCATCACCAAATTATTGATTTTATGGGCAATGAATGAACAAGAAAACAGTTTAGAATGAATGTAGACATAAAACAGCTAAGGAGTATCTTAACCTTGGATTCAAAACCTTGGCTTTACCTGTTGGGAACACTGTTGTATGGGAGAGAACTTGAAGTATAATTGTTTTCAATACAAAGAACAGAGCTCAACTGACTCACATATAATCAAGTAAACTTGACTATCACATGCAAGTCTAAGAGAAATCAATGAAAAGTTTTAAAAGATGGAGATTGTGGCTCAATAAAAGAAGGAAAATCTAGTCCACGCCAGAGCAGGGGATTGTTCTAATTGTGTCTCAGTATTAACTAATTTAATCTTCTCAACCCCCCATAGGCAAAACCTCAAATACATGCCAAAATTAATGGGATATCTAGTGTAAGGAGAATGGTGGATGAGAGGAGTTGGCAGAGGGGAAGAAGAAGCACAGTTATGGGGAAACTGAGACACAGAGAGGTAAAGCAACTTGCCTAAGGCTACATATCAGAGACATCAGAAGGTTAGGATCTGAACCTAGGAAGGCTGACTCCAAAGCTCATACTTAACTATTCTACTATGTTACTTCTTAACTATGACTTTATACTGAGTATTCCAAAACAGATCACTTAAATACTTTGTAAACACAGGTATGTGAAATATTTCTAAATACTGGCCCAATTTTTAAAAATGATGAAAAATATTTTTCTTCAGATTATAATTTGCAGGATCTGGCCTGGTTTACAGCCCTTGGATGTACCCTATGATCATGACCTACCACTAAGGAGTTCCTTGTGATCAGGTCCCTGCATTACCCCCCAGCAGTGCCTTTCTTTCTGAGCTTTGCATTTGCATCCAGGAGGTGGCTTCATTAAACCATATGACATGTAAAATGAGCATAGAACACTATACTCAAGGGTGGTAACCAATATTTAGACCTAGAACATTATCTAGCAAGAGTGCATTCCACAGTGTGGATAGGAATTTTTCACATAAAACACTCAACCTCAAATATATATGTAATACATACAATCTATATGTAGAATATACAATAAATATACATTATATATAATATATATATATATAGTATATGAGGGGTGGATTAAGGTAATGCATCCATTTATCCATGCATGACTTATTCTACTTCTCAAATAAGGGTCTCTGTGCATACTGTTCCCTTTTCTTGGGATGCTTTTCTCCCACTTTTTATTCCCTTAGTTTGCTACTTAAGGGTAACCTACAGAGAGAGGCTCTCTCTCTCTCTCTGCCATTCTCTGTCTCAGTCATTTTTTTTAAAGATTTTATTTATTTATTTGAGAGGAAGAAAGAACAAGCCAGGGAAAGAGGAAGAGAGGGAGAGAGGTAAGCAGACCTCCTGTGAGCAGGGAGCCTGATACAGTGCTTGAACCTAGGACCCTAGGATCATGACCTGAGCTGAAGCAGATGTATAACCAACTGAGCCACCCAGGAGCCCCTCAGACATGTTTTGTCTGTCTGTTTCTTTACTGAATTGATCTTTTCCCTCAGTTTTCAGTTTCTCATATTCAAGTCTTTCCCCTGCAAAAATGTAAGTTCTGCAAAGGCAGGATCCATTTGTGTCTTATTCTCTGTTGTTTCCCTAGCACCTAAAGCACAGTCTGGCACATTGTATGTGATGAATGCTTGCTTAGGGGTTGGGTGAGCCTCGTGGTGGGTATTGAGGAGGGCACATATTGGATGGAGCACTAGGTGTGGTACATGAACAATGAATACTGGAACACTGAAAAAATAAAATAGAAATAATTGAAAAAAAATCATGAATTAAAAAAACCCGTCATTGAATTATTACCATGTGTCATTCCACAGAAATAGAAATTAAAATTATGGTTTCTTCTCTATACAAACTTAACCTCCAATTATAAGTGAAGTTATAATATAACAATGGCTGTATATAACATGTTAGAAACAAAATGGAGAATGTATGTTGCAATGAAGAGAAGAAGGAGAAATTAAGGAATTGATCCCACTTACAATTGCACCAAAAGGCATAAGACACATAGGCATAAACCTATTGAAAGAAGTAAGGGATCTGTACACTAAAACTACAGAACACTTATGAAAGAAATTGAGGAAGACACAAAGAAATGGAAAAACGTTCCATGGTCATGGATTGGATGATTGAATATTGTTAAAATGCCTATGCTAGTCAGAGCAATCTGCACATTCAATGCAATCCCTATCAAAAGATTATCAACATTTTTCACAGAGCTGAAACAAATAATCCTAAACTTGTCTGGAACCAGAAAAGACCCCGAATAACCAGAGAAATGTTGATAAAGAAACCAAAGCTGGGGGCATCACAATGCCTGATTTCAAGCTCTATTACAAAGCTGTTGTCATCAAGACAACATGGTACTAGTACAAAAACAGACACATAGGGGTACCTGGGTGGCTCAGTCGTTAAGCGTCTGCCTTCAGCTCAGGTCATAATCCCAGGGTCCTGGGATCAAGCCCCACATCGGGCTCCCTGCTCGGCAGGAAGCCTGCTTCTCCCGCTACCATTCCCTCTGCTTGTATTCCCTCTCTCGCTGTGTTTCTCTCTGTCAAATAAATAAAATCTTTAAAAAAAAAAAAACAGACACATAGATCAATGGAACAGGATAGAGAACCCAGAAATGGACCCTCAACTCTATGGTCAACTCATCTTTGACAAAGCAGGAAAGAAGATCCGATGGAAAAAAGATAGTCTCATCAATAAATGGTGCTGGGAAAATTGGACAG
>JAQQSY010006740.1:0-10872 GCA_028646535.1 Procyon lotor
GCATATATCCAGAAGAACTGAAAACAGTTATTCAGGCAAAAAGTTGTACACAAATGTTCATAGCAGCACTATTTACAATCACCAAAAGGTGGAAACACCCAAATGTCAATCAACTGATGAATGGATCAACAAAATGTGGTATATTCACATAAAGGCATATTATCCAGTCATAAAAAGAAATTAAGTCTTGATATGTACTACAACATGGAACAATCCTGAAAATGCTAAAATAAGTGAGAAAAGCCAGACAGCCTTCTATAATAAAGAATATTAATATTTCTTGAGCACTTACTATGTGCCAGGTAATTGCCAGCTAACTGCCCTAATGGTATTATCTCACTGAATGCTCCAAACATCTCAGTGAAATAAGCAATATTATTAAATCCAGCTTATTAATGGGGAAGTTTGGGCTAAGAAAAATTAGATAACCTGCCCAAAAGCCCAGCTAGAAAAGAGAAAAGCCAGAATTTAAATGAGATCTGTCTGCTGTTGAACCCTAGCTTTCAACTATTAGGGTTTTTTATAACTGACTTCTTTTAATGAAACACACTGACTAATTATTGTTTATGCTTCACTTCACAGAAAGATAAATCTTTTAAGATTATATAGCATACTGTAGGAACAGAGCATAAGCTATATAGAGGTTAGTCCCCTTTTTCCCATATGGGAAATGCTTGTTTAAGTGCCATTTGTTTGAAAAGTTAAACCCCAAACTACTGAAAAGGTTATTATCTGATGAATGTAACAGTGGGGGTAAAAACAAAATTGTGATGGATATAACCACCTTACAGTAACTCTCATTAAGCCATCTGGAAAATATATTATTACTAAACTACTTAATCACTGCAATAATTTTCATATAAATGGGGTGGTTTTATGACCACAGTTATTTGAAATTTTACTGTGTGTGTGCTGGGGTAGCAAAAGAAGATCCAGGCAGCGTAATTGTGTTGCTAGATGGCATGCATCTACTTGTTTCTAAAAAGGACTTCAAAATGTTATGTTATCCAGCTACCTGTCTCTTAGTGATTGACAGTTTGAAGGCAACAATGTGGAGAGGAGAGGAGATGAGGAAAGCATTTGCACTGAAAGGTGACCCACTGTAGGGAGTCAAAGCTTGAATACGAAAGGTTTAAATTATAAATACGACAAAAAAAAATTGTATCTACTTCTATAAAGGGAAAGCACTTATTGCATTGCTACTGATAAAATCTTCAATCTATTCCAAATTGATGTTCCTTGAAGACTGCCTTAGAAAAATTTTCTTTAATTTTTTTAGTATAACTGACACACATGTTACATTAGTTGTAGGTGTACAACAGTGATTCAACATCTCTATACATTATGCTGCACTCACCACAAATGTAACTACCATCTGTCACCATACAACACTACTACTACAATACCACTGACTATATTCCTAATGCTATACCTTTCATCCCCATGACTTATTTCTTCCATAACTAGAGGCTTGTATCTCCCACTTCCCTCCACCTAATTTGCCCCCTCTCCATCCCTCCTCTCTGGCAACAATCAGTTTGTTCTATATATTTATACATAGATCTGATTCTGCTTTTTGTTTTTTTGTTTGTTTATTCATATGTTTTGTTTCTTAGATTCCATGTTGTCTTAGCAATTTTTTAAACCATGACTGCCTTCCCACAATTGTCTCAAAAACTGTTGTATAACTTTTTTTACCATCACATGATGACTTCTTAAAGACATCTCCTTTCATTCAATAATTTCACAAGTACTTTTTGAAAATCTACAATATGCCAGGGAGTATATTAGGTAATAGGGATACAGTGGTGAATAAAATGAATATACACGCTACCCACATTTCCAGAGAATTTGCCAATCTAAACAAGGTCACCTAAACAAAAAAGGTGTTTTCAACAAATAACAAGCCACACAATATAAGAGACAGCACTATTGTCCAAAGCATCTCTTCCACAAGGCTTTTTATAATGAATTCACAAGACTGCTATTGTCATAACAAACTATCCACCCAAAAGTTAACTAAAACAGAAGAGGCGAGACTTTCTCTAACTGACCCTGAACTCTAAAGTCAGGCAAAATGGTTGTCAGATGATCTGACAAGCTATACAGATGAATCACTTAGTTTGACTCAAACTGCTGAGTCATTTTTACTGTAACAAATTATTCTATAATGTCATATTTCTTAGTTTACACCAGGTCTACAACAATACCACTACACTCCCAATTTAAATTACTTAAGGACACAGCATTGAGTCAAATTCTTCTCAAAAAATTAGTCACCAATTACTTCAATTTTTTCCAGGCTGTAGATTAGTCCAAGATATCTCTTCTTTAACCCTCTTTTTTCTTTCTCTTTCTGTTCCCTAAATATAAACACATAAACACTCTTCCCAAGGTATTATCTAGTTTCCTCTTCTTTTTCCTTATTTTCAACCTCCTCCAGAGCTGTAGTTTCAACAACTACTCTTCAAAGATGACTCTTGTTTTGATATCGTGCATCCTATCTCTTATTCCTGAGAACAGTTGCGATTGCTACAGAAGTGGGTTGAGTCAGAAGCTAACCTGATCCTGAACTGCTATCTGCAGTCTGGAGGGAGATAGGGACACAGCACTAGAAGAGATTAAGCCAGTGACATGTTTAGTGAGCAGATACGGGGGCCAAGCAGACCACAAGCAGGAATTAGTAAGAAATCATGATCAACTGGCAAGGCACATGATTCAATGAGCAGGCAAGATGGACTAAGACTGATCAGCAATAGAGGCAGAAACTGGGAGGAGGAATAAATTCCAGTGGGTAGAGTTTTCCATTTCCCTTTTCTTTCTCTTCCTTTCCTGACCAGTCATTTATGCTGAAAGTAAGAGGTAGCCATGGTAACCTTGAGCAAGATGTTAAAGCCTAGCCAGGGTGAGGAGTGCATCTACCTAGAGAAGCAGAGTATCATGGAATATCATTATCTGAACAGATTAAGGAGGGCAGCCATGTGGAGGAGAGATGGGATAAGAAAAGCATGGGATAAAGGATGACCCAGTATGGAAAGTCAAAGCATGAGCAGTGTGCAGAGAGTGTCCATGTGAGGGAACTATGGGAAAGGGTAGCCTGGCATGGATATTAGAGCACATGGAAAGGTAGAAGGGGGGCCCGATAGGTAGTGTCAGAGTCTGAGTGGGCCAAGAGAACATCCATGAGGGGAAAATAGTGACAGCTGAAATGAAAGATTATTTTCATGAATATCTATTAACTAATAAAAATATTAAGATTAAAGAGAGCCACGTATCTCACTGCCAGAGAAAGGAGATAGAAATATGAAAGGGGAAAACTAGAATGAACCATGTGGCATTGGATTGGAATTGGAGGTATCTGTGTCAATTCATGATTTTCCTTATATAGATATATATCAAAATATGGATATAAATGTGTATATACGTGTGTGTGTGTATGCATGCATATATGAGGATGTAGTTGTGAGGGTGTCTGTATGTATATATGTAAGTATACACATGTATATCATCTAGCTCTGCTCACTGAGAGAGCCTAGGAGCAACAATACTGCAATTGCAATGAGTGCACCTGATGCCCTGATCTTGGCTTTTAAGTACTATTCTCCACTAAAAAGAACATGGGATGTCTTTCTCCTGTTATTTCTTTGCTAATTTCTTTCATCAATGTTTTCTAGTTCTCAGAGTACAAGACTTGCACCTCCTTGATTAAATTTATTCCTAAATATTTGATTCTTTTTGATGCTACTGTAAACAGGATTATTTTCCTAATTACCTTTGCAGATAGTATACTGTTGTTGTATAGAAATGTAAGTAATTTTTATATGTTGATTTTGTATCTTGAAACTGTACCGAATTCATTTATTAGTTCTAACAAGGTTGCGTGTGTGTACGTGTGTATGTGTGTGTATGCAAATTCTTTAGGGTTTTTATATTAAATATCATGTCTAGCCATCAGAGAAATACAAATCAAAATCACAATGAGATACCACCTTACACCAGTTAGAATGGCAAAAATTAACAAGACAGGAAACAACAAGTGTTGGCGAGGATGTGGAGAAAGGGGAGCCCTCTTCCACTGTTGGTGGGAATGCAGGCTGGTGCAGCCACTATGGAAAACAGTATGGAGGTTCCTCAAGACATTAGAAATAGAGCTATCCTATGACCAGTAATTGCACCACTGAGTATTTACCCCAAAGATACAGAAGTAGTGAAAAGAAGGGGTACAAGCACCCCAATGTTCATAGCAGCAATGTCCACAATAGACAAACTGTAGAAGGACCTGAGATGTTCTTGTAAGGAAAAACATGGAGGGCATTGTGAGAAGGAAAGGAAGGGTGAATGGGGGGAAATCAGAGGGGCAGATGAACCATGAGAGACTGTGGACTCTGAGCAACAAACTGAGGGTTTTGAAGGGGGAGGGGGAGGGGTTGGGCGAGCCTGGTGGTAGGATTTGAGGAGGCACATTTCGCATGGAGCACTGGGTGTGGTGCATGAACAATTAATCTTGTAACCCTGAGAAAATAAAATAAATGTATTTGGGGAAAAAATAAAAAATAAATTTAAAAAACCAGATGAATAAAGAAGATGTGGTTCATATATACAATGGAATATTACTCAGTCATCAGAAAGGATGAAAACCCATCATTTGCATCAACATGGCTGGAACTAGAGGGGATTATGCAAAGTGAAATAAGTCAAGCAGAGAAAAACAATTATCCTATGGTTTCACTCATATATGGAACATAAGGAATAGTGTGGAGGACCACAGGGGAAGGGAGGGAAAACTGAATGGAAAGAAATCAGAGAGAGAGAGAGAGACAAGCCATGAGAGACTCTGGACTCTGGGAAACAAACCGAGGGTGATAGAAGGAAGGCGGTAGGGGTATGGGGTAACTGGGTGATGGGAATTAAGGAAGGTACATGTGGTTATGAGCACTGGGTGTTACTCAACTAGTTAATCATTGAACACTACATCAAAAATTAATGATGTACTACTATATGCCAGCTAACTGAAAAGAATAATAATAATAATAATTCCAACAAAAATTAAAATTAAATAATTAATAAACAAATATCATGTTATCAGTAAACAGAAGTGACTTTATTTCTTCCTTTTCAACTCAGATGCTTTTTTTTTCTTGCCTAAGTGCTCTGACTAGGACTTCCAATACTATTTGACTAGGAGTGGCAAGAGTGGACAATCTTGTCTTTTTCCTGGTTATAGAAGAAAAGCTTTCATTGTTTCACTATTGAGCATATAAGCTTCAGTGTTAGCTATAAGCTTTAATATATAAACTTATTATATTGAGGTAATATATACTATACTCTACTATACTATATATAATACATATATATAAAATATTATATATAATATATATACAATACATATATATAATATATATAATACATATATATAATAATATATATTATTATATTGAGGTAAACTTCTATTCCCAATTTGTTCAAAGTTTTATCATAAAATGGTGTTGAATTGGGGCACCTGGGTGGCTCAGTCATTAAGCGCCTGCCTTCAGCTCAGGTCATGATCCCAGAGTCCTGGGATCGAGCCCTGCATCGGGCTCCCTGCTCTGCGGGAAGCCTGCTTCTCCCGCTACCATTCCCTCTGCTTGTGTTCCCTCTCTCGCTGTATTCTCTCGCTATGTTTCTCTAGAAAAAAAAAATGGTGTTGAATTTTGTCGAATGATTTTCTACATGTATGAGATGATCATGTGGTTTTATCTTTTATTCTGTTAATGTAGTCTATCACATTTATTATTTGTGTGTAACACTGCCAAGGATAGGGATTCTGGCAAGAAGATGTCCTTAATCTCCCTACTGGTTTCAATGAGTCTGATTTTATGTTTGCCTGGAGAATAAGTCTTTCAATTAGTTTCTGGATTTCTCACAAAAGGAAGAGTCCCATGAAATTTGGTCAATTATTATGTTCAGAGGGTAAAGGAGTGTCCATAGCTTCCTGCTCCACCACCTTGCTGACATCCCTGAATTCATTTTCAATGATGAAAAAGAGTAAGTTTGGGGGAACCTGGGTGGCTCAGTGGGTTAAAGCCCCTGCCTTCAGCTCAGGTCATGATTTCGGGGTCCTGGGATCGAGCCCCGCATCTTGCTCTCTGCTCAGCAGGGAGCCTGCTTCCCCCTCTCCCTCTGCCTGCCTCTCTGTCTACTAGTGATCTCTCTCTCTCTCTGTCAAATAAATAAATAAAATCTTTTTTAAAAAAGAAAGAAAGAAAAAGAGTAAGTTTTATATTCTTTAGTCACATAGTCATAGCATCTCAAAATTAGCAGATTTTACCATCCCACTCAACCATGAATTCTGGGCTTGAGTTCCAGCGGCAGCTCAGAAACTACTTAGAGTTACCAGAATTGTATGCTAATGAAAGGACAAGAATAAGGCAGGGTAAAGTCAGGATATGGTTTACAGTTAGATATTAACTAAAAGGATAGAGTCTCATTACTGATATTTTTGGAAATGAAATGCTTGAGCAAGCTTTTTTCTTTTTTTCAAGATTTATTTATTTATTTTAGAGAAAGAACACATGAGTCAGGAGAGGGGCAGAGGGAGAGAATCTTCAAGCAGACTCCCCACTGACCATGGAGCCAAATGCAGGGCTCGACCCCACAATCCATGATATCATGACATGAGCCAAAACCAAGAGTCAGAGGCTTAACTGACTGAGCCATCCAGGTGCCCCTACTTTAAACTGAAAAGAAAATGGCACTGGGGAGAGATGGGTTGAAAAGAGAAAGGATCTAAAACATAGTTCAAAATCCTAAAGGAGACAGATGATGTTAACCGAGGATAGTGTAAGACAATTTCTTTCCTAGGCAATAACAACAAAAATGACAATAAAACTAGTCCTGCTAACTTGTACATTTACCTTGTGCCAAGCACCATACACTCTCTGTATTTGTATGTATGTATATATGCTATGTATGTGTGTATAAACCTCATTACTCTCTATATCAAGCCTATGTGGTAAATACTGTTATAACACTCATCACACAGAGAAGGAGACTTAAACACAGAGTAAGGAATCTGTCTATAGTCACACCTACTAAATCGAAGAGCTGAGATGCTATCTGACTCCAGAGCCCTTTCTCTTGACCGCTCCTAGGATTCCTCTAAGGAAGGAAAGGTGAAGAAGATATATTTAATTTCAGAAGCGAATAGAAGGAATACTGAGGAAATTTTCACCTGATGGTGTTGATGTCCCGAGTAAAGGTGAAAGCATGATGTGCTCAGGCAGGAGACAAGGATGAGGCTAGAAACTGAGAAAAGGAATAACAATCTTCAAAATCCATATAAGACCAGAAAAGGGACCCAGACACAGATTAAGAATAGAATTGCTAAGCATCATCAGAGGCCAGGCTGATTTTGGAACATTTGCACTGGTAATGACACCATCAGCACGGTTATGCAAACTTTTTCAGCACTTCTCAGAAACCTAGAGGCAGGAACCAAAAAGAAAGATCATTGATCCATAACAGGGGGCCTAGAAAAGGGGTGAATGGACAGTAAATATCTTAAGGGAATTGAGGATGATGGTGAGAATAGTTGGAAAAATTGATTATTGGGTCAAGCCAAACGGGAAGAGAAACAAAGTTAATGAATGTCTGCTGAGTCAAGTAGTAAGAATGAAAGGCACTTTCTTTTCAGTATGTAAGAACATTTGAAATTTACCTTAACTGTTTTATTTTAAATCTTTAATTATATAAAGAAATTTTATCTTTTACTCAAAAGTTAATCTTGCATTTTATCCTTTAGCTAAAAAGCACATATATCAGTTACCTAGTAAGTATACTAGGACAAAAATCAAGAGACATGGAACTAGCTAGGCTTTGTACTAGTGAACTATGTAATCAACTAATGCAGCCACCTTATGTCTGTTTTCTTATCAAGGAAAGAAGAAAAAGAAAGAAGAAAAGAAAAGAAAAAAAAATAAAATTGAATTTAATGATCTAATACTCTATGCTTTATTTCTTCCTTTCATTCCATGGTGAAAATAAATTGCAGAAATTTCCAAGCTAGTTCTCTAGCTTTATCATAATTAGAAACTGATTTTCCTGAATATGTGTTAAAATAAAACATCTTCAAACCAAAGGGCTGCATATCTTTCAATAACAACTTTATAATTCCAACAACCAGAATGAAATGATCTGCAAAACACGGTAGAAACCCTTAGTTGCTCAACACCTCCATCTTCAGGGTTTTATTAGTCTTAAAACTGAATGATGAGCCACACAGCAACATGTAGACAATCACTAGTCTTAAAGTTGATGAAGCCAGGTTTCAATTGTTCAATTCAATGTTCAATGTTTCAATGCCCAATGAATCTGTATTTACTTTCAATTATTTAATTTCAATTATATTTGCTTTCTTTCAATTTCCTTGTCAGTCCTTTATGTCATATAGTTCTTATCCAGAATTATAGGCATTTATTAATTAATATTTACTACATGTTTGAAATTCAGAGTTGTTTTAAGTTTGGAGTTAATTGATCCCTTAAAACTAGTTCATTGAGTTCAGAGCTTCCTGGTTTATGCTGGACTCAGGGAAGGAAAAATGCATTCTTGGAGTAGATTTAAGGGTCCTTCAGCATCCCTCATGGCTATGTGGACACTGTCTGGTGCCCTTGATAAGGCACAAGCTCTGGATTGAGGCAGACCTGTCTGCAAATTTTAGTTCAGCTGCTTACTAGTGCTGGTAAGATCTTAGACAACTTTTTTCACATGTCAGAACTTCAGTTTCTCATTCATTAAAATAAAGGAGGATTTTTGGGGGGTGCCTGGATGGCTCAGTTGTTTAAGCGACTGCCTTCTGCTCAGGTCATGATCTCAGAGTCCTGGGATCGAGTCCCACATTGGGCTCCCTGCTCAGCAGGGAGCCTGCTTCTCCCTCTTCTACTCTCCCTGCTTGTGCTCTCTCTCTCTCTCTCTCTCTCTCTCAAATAAATAAATAAAATCTTTAAAAAAAAAACTTTAAAAATAAAATAAAAGAGGATTTTTGTCTCCCTAACAATGCACGGATTGTAAAATGTAAAATCCTTTCACAAGGATTAAAAAATAGGTAACTCTTATTTTAAATGTCTACCTATGTGCCACAGACTGTACTTAGCACTGAGGATATAAGTCATAGTTCTGCTCTCAAAGATTCCAGAAAATAACTGTAGTATTCTAACTGATACAAATATGTTTCTTATAGCTGCACCAGGATTCCCAACCTGGGAACTCAAGATATGTAGACTTTAGGATTCAGACATGTTTAGGATTTAGTTGTATATAGAGGATTAGGAGGACCCAGCAAGAAATCTATTTACACTACAGGTCAAGGAGCCTTCCAGAGAAAAACTCATCATGACTTGTCACCAAACATGGTCCAGAGATTTTTTTTTTTTCAGTTTCATTGATATATACATACTATATATGTTGTGACATGTTTCAACAATTTCTCAGGTTGTATATGGAATTTGTAAAGCCTTGCTAACATTTTTTAAAAAGTTTTATTCAGAGAGTCTACATGCTGACATGGCCAGTCTTTTTGGAATGTGTGGTTATTCATTATTAACTAATTTCTATCAGCAAGCAATCTAAAGAGAAAACAACGAACTAGCACTTTATTACAAAATACATTGCTCATAAGTAAGGAAAGAGAAACATTCTCTAAAGATGATTAATGTAAAATCTAGGACATCCTGCTACATTTCACTTAAAATATGTCCCCATCCAAGCTAAAGTATAGCTTCACTTTTATGCATCTAGAACTAAAACTAGAAAATCTGTTAAACATTTTAAGTTTTTAAAATGTTTTAAATTCACAGTAACTCAATCTGATTTAATAAGAAACTCAAATGTTCAGTCCTGCTACTAAATTGTCATCAATAAAAATCAATATTGCTACATAAAAAAATTTGGTTGAAACAAAAAAAATTTGTTGAATCAGATAATGATTTTTACTAATTCAAAAACAATTTACCTTTCTACTCTATTTCAAAGAAAATCTTGGGGTCTAAAATAGAGACTCAGACTTAAAAATATGGCACTCCAAATCTGATTCTTTTGCATCAAATTAGCATTTCCTCCAAAAGAACAAGATAATTATAACTATTTGATTCATTTTTATTTTTTAACATGCAAAATGTTCAGTAATGTTATGAAATCCTACTTCCAACAACAGAGAGAGTCATGACAACCATCAAAAGAAAATCAGCTTGTCAAAGAAAACACTGGAAAGCCCATAAAGATATCTTGAAATTTACTCTTCTTTTTAGAGATTTTCTTTCCCCAAAAGAAACTGACTTGTTTTCATAATCACTCACATTGACATCATTTAACCAACTTGCTATTGTGGTAGTTTTGGTTTCTATGTTAGATTCTAGAATGTCTTGTCAAGTAAGTGTGGATACATTGCTTGATTGACCTGTCATAAAAATTCCATCTTTTAAGGCTTAGGCTGATTCACTTGGTTTAAATATTCCACACTTATCAGCCCCAATTTGGTTCTTTTCTGAAGATACCCCCTCTAAAAAGTTTTAAAACCAATTAGGCTTAACATAAATATAAGTTTTATGAGCTGTATTTTAACTACCAAAGCCACTATCACCTGAAGAATGAGATAATGGTAACAGATTTATTACATTTATAGTTGACATTTTCAAGCACTGAAATCCAAACTCATTTCTGAAGGTCTCTAAATTAACCTACATCAAGTCAGTAACCGTTTTTATGACTTGGAACAAATACTCGGCAGGAAGGAAAGAAGGAAGGAAGGAAGGAAGGAAGGAAGGAAGGAAGGAAGGAAGGAAGGAAGGAAGGAAGGAAGGGAGGGAGGGAGGGAGGGAGGGAGGGAGGGAGGGA
>JAQQSY010006741.1:0-10872 GCA_028646535.1 Procyon lotor
GGAGCCGTCTGGCAGTGTGTCCAAGTCAGAGCTGCGTGCCCCCCGGGGTTCAACTCCCAAGACAAATCTAGGGGGGTCTTCAAACAATCCTGTCGTTAACCCCCCAGGGCCAGCTGGTGGGGGGGATGCCTCGCCCGTGGGCGTTCTGTCCGCGTCGGGAAAGCCCTGTGCCCGCAGAGGCTCCAACCCACCCAAGTGCAGTGGAAAGGTCACAGATTCGTTGACCCTGAAAGTTCCAGACTGGAACCCACCCACCCGGCATGTGAGCCCAGGACGGGGACTGACTCACTCACCCAAGGGGACAGAAACTCCCCCTCCCCCAGAAGTGTGAGGTTGTTAAAAACAATTAAAAAGAAAAAAACCCAACAACTTGCAGGGGCACCTGGGTGGCTCAGTGGGTTAAAGCCTCTGCCTTCGGCTCAGGTCATGATCTCAGGGTCCTGGGATCGAGCCCCCGCATTGGGCTCTCTGCTCAGCAGGGAGCCTGCTTCCTCCTCTGCGCCAGCCCCCCCACTTGTGGGCTCTAATAAATAAAAGCTTTTTTAAAAATTAAAATAAAACATGCACCCACAGGAGAGAGAGAGAAAAAGAGAGAGAGACACCATCCACTCTTAAAAAAACAAAAACAAAAACAAAAAAACTTACCCAGAGCGTGAGACCGTGAACCTACGTCCGTGGACTTTCATGTCACTTGCTTCCCTCACGAATCCTCGTGGGAAGGCTTGTGCCAGGCCCTGGAGGGAAGCGTGGCTCACAAATGCCGCCCACCTCCCCCTGCGCACCAACCCCACTTTCCCAAACTGGGCTCCGTGGAACACTGACTCTGCACAAAGGGCAGAGAAACAGGAAAGGCTGTGAACCAGACCCCAGAGCACATTAGCATCTTAAAGGCTAGAAAGGTTCCCAGCAAAAACCAAAAAATATTAGTCTGCTCAGCCCCCCTCCCCCTCACCCAACCCCCAGGCTTCCTGGGTTTCTGCTGACCTGGACAGTCCCGAGGACTGCGGGATTTTCTTAGGAATGCACTAGGGGGATGGATTTGGGGAGCGTGCCCACACAGGGGCAGTGCCCTTCCCATCAGAGGGGCTCGCCCTGCAAGTTCACAGGTGACCAGTCCAGCCAACCGCTCCTCCTTGGGAAGCCGTCCCGCAGGGCGGCCCACACTCAAGGCCGGAGGTTTGCCCTGATGCCCAGACAGGGAGCGTGTTTGGAAATCCCTCAGCATGGAGACTTTTCTCCCCGTTTATTGATTTAGCCGATCATTCACTCGTAACGGGGTCAGCTCACATTCATTTCATACTTGAGTTACAACAAGTACTACAGGATTTGGGGGTTGGGGGGCTCCCAGCTGGCTCGGCCAGTAGAGCATGAGTAGATATCGGGGTTGTGAGTTCAAGCCTCACGCTGGATGCAAAGAGTAGTTTAAAAAATAAAATATTAATAAATCCATTATTTTGTTCCACTTTTGGTTGGAACTTGTTCAGCCGGCTCCCATGTCCCCGTGACATGTCCAAACCAACTTAATTTTGACCTCCGAAGGGATACAACCTGGGAGTTTGTTAATACTCTCCCCGGACCAAGTTCAGATAAAAGTCCAAAAAAAAAAAATGAAATTGCAACAAGGAGAGGAATCTGAGCCCTATATTCTCCTCACTATCGCTGCTGGACGTAGGGGCCAGGTCATCACGGTCAGGGTCAGGGCCAATCCCAGATTTTCTAGAGCAGCTGGTTGGCACCAGGTTAAAGGTTTCTTTTCTTTAAAGTTAGTTAGTTGACAGCGCATGACACTCGAGCACACAAGCAGGGGGAGCAGCAGAGGGCGAGGGAGCAGCCGACTCCCTGCAGGACTCAATCCCAGGACCCCGGGATCCAGACCTGAGTGAGCCCAAGTCAGATGCTTAACCCACTGAGCCACCCAGGTGCCCCTACAGGTTTCCTAAATACTTTTTTTTTTTTTTTTTAAGATTTATTTATTTATTTGACAGAGAGGAGAGAGATCACAAGCAGGCAGAGAGGGGGAAGCAGGCTCCCTGCTGAGCAGAGACCCCCAATGCGGGGCTCGATCCCAGGACCCTGAGATCACAACCTGAGCCGAAGGCAGAGGCTTTAACCCACTGACTCACCCAGGTGCCCCTACTTTTTTTTTCTTTTAAAGACATATTTATTTGAGAGAGTGGGGGGAGTGAGAGAGAGAGAAGCAGACTCCCCATGGAGCCCGGGATCCCACGACCCTGAGATCATGACCTGAGCCACAATCAAGAGTCAGACATTTAACTGAGCCACCCAGGTGCCCCTCTTATATGCTTTTTAATAAAAAGGTATTTTATGCATGTGGTTAAAAAACAACTATTAGGGGCACCTGGGTGGCTCAGTCGTTAAGCGTCTGCCTTCGGCTCAGGTCATGATCCCAGGGTCCTGGGATCGAGCCCCGCATCGGGCTCTCTGCTCAGCAGGAAGTCTGCTTCTCCCGCTACCACTCCCTCTGCTTGTGTTCCCTCTCTCGCTGTGTTTCTCTCTGTCAAATAAATAAAATCTTAAAAAAAATAAAAAAATAAAATGCAATAAACACAAGGTCCCCCCGACCTGCACGGGGCCACCCCATGGGACCCCGGGATCTGCTGGGCCCCACCTACTCACTTGTCTGCAAGTGACAGACTGGAGCAGCAGTCTGGAGCAGCACGGCTCAGCTCGCGAACTACTTGCACTCGGATGTAAGGGACAGAGCCCCGTCCCCTCCCCACTGGGCTCTGCGGCTGCTCGCCCCCCTCCCCAGCTCCCAGACAGAAGCTCAGGATTCAGGGGCGGGGGCGGGCCTTGGTCCAAAGAGGCCTTCCTGCCCGAAGCTGGGAGGGTAGCCCCAGCCCCTTAAGCTGCAGGCTTGAAATTTCCCTAACCAAGAGCTCAGAAGTCCCCACCTCTGCCCCGAGAGCCACCAGGTCGCTCCTTCAAAGGGGGTCGCGTGTGTCACGCTCTGGCCCTGAATGCATTGCCTGCTCAGCACCCGCCCGGCTCCACACTCACACCCACAGGCTTGCACACACACGCCCGTGCCCTGCTCCCACGTGACTTGGGCCCAAGACACGCCACCGCCGCCCCGGCCTCCGATGACCCTGGCTTCCCCTCCCAGCTCCACACCCCTGCGCCCCACTGCCCGGCCGCCCCTGGGGTCTCCAACCGGTTCTTCCAACTTGACCTGCCCAAGGTCAGCGGGCTGACCTTCCCCAAACCTGCCCCTGCCCTCCAGGGCCCACGCAGGGCTGCTCCACGAATCTTGCTGCTCAAGCTAAAAAAACCTTCACGTCGCCCCGACTCTCCTTCTTCCAAACGCCACCGGCCCCTGTGGACCCTGCCTTCCGGGGGAGTCCCGAACCCACCGCTTCTCCCCACCGGCTCCACCCAGAGCACAGCGGTCAGAGCTCAGCTGGAGCCCCTTTCGACGGACTCACACCATCGCCTGGGCTTCTGGCTTCTCTGTCCACAGCTGTGTCGCTGTGTCCCCAAAGCCCGGCCCAGCACCGAGCACCAAGTCGATGCTCAGTAGATCCTTCTGGGGTGCACGCGTCCGTGCATATTCCCCAGGCCCCCTCACCCGCGACTTCCACCCACACATGTGCCCCTAGCCCCTAGCACGCGGCCCACTCGGACATTCCGTCCCGCCCCAGCCAGAAACCACATTCCGTGCACCCACCGCCAGACGGCCAAGGGCCCCTGTGGCATTGACATTTGTTACAACCCAAACGTCCGACCAACTTCCCTAACAAAGCTTTAACATTTTCCCTTTGTAAATAGAATGTTTGGGTGCCTTAAAACGCTGGCTAATAAACAGAAAGCTTTTTTATCAGAAAGTGAAATGCCTGCCAACGAGGGAGGAAGAGGAAAAGGACGATGGGCCAATTCTTTCTCCTAATGGTCCAGCCCCAGAGACCGGTGGGAGAGGGAGCAGCCCAGGCCCAAGACTCCTTGTCCTTAGTCTCCAAATCCCTGGGACCTGCCCCAGCCCCTCGTCCTTCCAGCCCTGGAACTAAGCCCGGGAAGAGTAGCCCTGGGAGGGGCGGGAGCGGGGGACAAGCCAGCTCCCCACCCGAAGGGTCCTACCTGGAATCCGGGGGCACCCAGGAGTGGGGGGCTGCAAACGGAAGGCAGAGGTGAAGCCCAGAAAGCCAGCTTCCGAGAGGGGAGCCGTGGGCAGAGACGCTGTTCTGCAGGGAGGAGGGACCAGAGCACAAGCACAATGACCTTTTGACAAAGGAGCTTAGCAAGTCTACTCTCAAGATCTAGGAAAAAAAAGACAAAAATATGGTGAGCTGCCTCGCCGGCCCCAGGCCCCCACCCGGACGTCAGAATTCAGAACAGGTTTGCTCTAAGTGAGCCACTAAACTGACCTCAGTACTTAGGTCAATTTTGCATTTCTGCTTTAAAGGAAAATCATGTTTAAGAAGTTCTCTCTTGGGGCGCCTGGGTGGCTCAGTGGGTTAAGCATCTGCCTTTGGCTCAGGTCGTGGTCCCGGGGTCCTCGGATCGAGCCCCATGACAGGCTCCCTGCTCAGCGGGGAGTCTGCTTCTCCCTCTCCCTCTGCTGCTCCCCCTGCACGAGCTCTCTCTCAAATAAAACCCTTAAAAAAATTCTCCCTAAATATTCATCAATCTCAACTGTTCTAGTTGAAGAGCAGACACCCTCTCCTTGCAATAAAATTTGTTCTGAAAGTTCTCAAACTGCTCAAACCGCCCAAAAGCGGTTCCTAAGAGGACTGGCTTTATTCCAGGGGAGGTAGGCCCGGCAATGTGGGCAGGCATCTCACAGGATGGGCTTACCTTTGTTTTTCTACCCGCCTGAAAGAAACTAAGATCTGGTGAGGGTCCCACTTCCGAGGGTAAAGGCCGCCGCCCCCCAACACGCACACACTCTATGTCCTTTGGACGCGCTCCTTTTAGGGACAGCTTCAACTCATACCCGAGTCCCTGGGCCAGGGTCAGCGCCCAGGAAATATTCATTTAAGTGAATAAAGTGATAGAGACTGAAAATTATCCCCCTTTCCCACCCACACACAGAACAAGAACGGCTCCAAACAAATAGGTCCCACCCTTTATCTGATGTTCTTGGGGGGTGGGGGGCCGGATTAGGGTCTGTACTTTGGTGTACAAATCACAGGCGTTTTTCTTTTTCTCCCCTGGTGTTAATTTTTTTAACAGATTTTTATTTATTTACTTTTTTTAAGATCTTATTTATTTGACAGAGAGAGATCACAAGTAGGCAGAGAGGCAGGCAGAGAGAGATGGGGAAGCAGGCTCCCCGCTGAGCAGAGAGCCCCATGCGGGGCTTGATCCCAGGACCCTGAGATCATGACCTGAGCTGAAGGCAGAGGCTTTAACCCACTGAGCCCGCCACGTGCCCCCCACCGGTGTTAATTTTCAAGATGGAAACCTTCATCTTTTGATATTGTGACCACTTTTTTTGTGCAATTATTCTGAGATATAATGAAAAGGAAAGACGGTGGATTTTTTCATTTTGCAATCTCTTGCCCCTTATGCTACCTGGAAAACAAGTCCTAACTTGTAGCTCCAGGGACACCTGGCTGCCTCAGTCAGTAAAGAATGCAACTCTTGATGTTGGGGTCAGTTTGAACCCCACCTTGGGCAAAGAGGGTACTTAAAACAAAACTCAGCGACTCTCAGGGGAGACAATGTCGACCAAGCTTTAAAAGGAAAACAATTCAGATGAAGCCAGTTCTCACTTTACCTTGTATCTGTGAGTCGACCTTTCCGAAGCCCCCGGGCTTGTACCACAATCCATCAGATCACAAAGGTCTACAACCAAAATTGAACAGCATCCAGACAGAAGGGATCCACAGAAAAGCCAGAGCACAGGACGACTGGGATTTTATTTCTTATTTTAAATCAGTTTGCTCTAGAGGAAACTACAGGCTAAGATACCACCTCGCAGGGCCCCCCACCCGACCAGGAAGGCGGCCTCACCTCCACGGGGCAAGCCACGCAGAACCTGGCCCCTGGCCCCGGCTCTCGGCCCCTGGCCCCGGCTCTCGGCCCCTGGCCCCGGCTCTCGGCCCCTGGCCCCGGCTCGCCCACCCGCGTCCGATCCCGCCGCCCAGGTGCTGGGGGGGAGGGGCGCACCTGGCCGGTGCACCTGTGCCACCCGCCCGGACCGGCTGGGGCTGGGCCGGAAGAGCAGCCCCCGGGGTGGCAAGGCACCGGCTCCCCAGGGCGACCCCGGGAGGGCGTGCTGTCCCGTCGGGGCCGCCGGGAAGGGGCCGGGCGGGTGACCGGGTGACGCGGCCGCGGCGCACTCACCTTCTCAACAGCATGGCCATTTTGTTCCCGGAGTGATCGCCGCCGGGCCCCGAAGGGCGTCCGCGGGCCGGACCTGTGTGACGTCACAGCCATCTCCGCGGGGACCCGAGCCAGGCCCCGGGCGCCGCGCCCCCCGCGCCCCGCGGCTCGGACCCGCGCTCCGCTCGCCGCCAGGGACCCCCGACTTGATTTTGTCACAAAACCGTCAGTGACTCCGCTGCGCCCCGGGATGACGTCGGACCTTTCAACGCGCCCAGCCGGCGCCCCCCTCCAGCGGTACCCGAGAAGTGCCCCAGCCCCGCGGCTGCAGCCCCTCCCACCTCCCCTTCCAGATTCCGGAGGAAACCCAGCCCCCGCCCCTCCCAACCACCCGCAGCTGGGACTTCTCTGGGGAAAGGCTCTCTTCACCCCGCCCCACCTCTGGCTTAACCCTGGAGGGCACCTCCTCCAGGAAGCCTTCCTGGATCTCCTCTGCGGTCCCCTAGCAGGCCAGGTCAGCCTGGGCCAAAGTCTCCTGTGGATTTCTACTGGCTCACAAGACTTGTGGATGAGCCTAGGAGTTCCAAACCCAAGGTCCCTCCCCCTTACTCAGCCCCCACGGTGCTCAGCACAATAACTGCTCAAAAAGATATTTTGAGGGGCGCCTGGGTGGCTCAGTCAGTTAAGCACCTGCCTTCGGCTGAGGTTATAGTCCCAGAGTCCTGGGATTAAGCCACATGTCAGGATCCTTGCTCAGCCGCCCTCCACCTCATTCTCTCTCTCTTGCTATTTCTCTCTCTCTCAAATAAAATTTCTTAAAAAGTACAGCTGATTTTTGTATATTGATGTTGTATCCTAAAACCTTGCTAAACTGGTTGTTCTAATAAGGGTGTGTGTGTGTGTTCTCCTTAGTGTTTTCCATATACAAGATTAAGCCATCTGCAAATAGAGATAATTTGTGCTCCTTCCTGTCCAATCAGGATTCCTCTTATTTATCTTGAGTAAGTGCCTGGCTCAAATCTCCAGTATGGTGTTGAATAAAAGTGGTGGGAGTGAGCAGCTGGTCTTGTTTTTAACTTTGCATTTAATTGTAGTACCAAGTACCTTGATTATGTTTGAGTTACAAAGGTATGTTAAAGAAAAGGTTAAAGACACCTGAGTGGCTCAGTTAGTTAAGCATCCAACTCTTGATTTCAGCTCAGGTCATGATCTCAGAGTCATGAGACTTACCCACCCAGGGGCCTCATAAATAAATAAATCTTTAAAAAGATTTATTACGGGGCACCTGGGTGGCTCAGCGGGTTAAAGTCTCTCCCTTCGGCTCAGGTCATGATCTCAGGGTCCTGGGATCGAGCCCCACATCGGGCTCTCTGCTCGGCAGGGGAGCGTGCTTCCTCCTCTCTCTCTCTGCCTGCCTCTCTGCCTACTTGTGATCTCTCTCTCTGTCAAATAAATAAAATCAAAGGAAGGAAGATTGACTGATTCTCAGGCGCCTGAGTGGCTCAGTCAGTTAAACGTCTACCTTCAGCTCAGGTCATGATCCCAGTGTCCTGGGATGGAGTTCTGCATGGGGCTCCCTGCTCAGCCAAGAGCCTGCCTCTCCCTCTTCCTGTGCCACTCCCCCTGCTTGTGCGCTCTCTCTCTCTCTCTCTGTCAAATAAATAAATAAATAAATAAATAAATAAATAAATAAATAAATAAATAAATAAAATCTTTTTTAAAAAAATTCTCTCTCTGCCCCACCCCCTCCTTGCACATGTTTTTTGAGAGAGAGAAAATATGAAAAATATGAAATATGGATTAAATGGGGGAGGAAGGGCACCTGGGTGGCTCAGTTGTTAAGCTCTGCCCTAGGCTCAGGTCATGATCCAAGGGTCCTGAGATCGAGCCCATGTCAGGCTCCCTGCTTGGCGGGAGGTCTGCTTCTCCCTCTCCCACTCCCCCTGCTTGTGTTCCTTCTCTTGCTGCGTCTCTCTCTGTCAAATTAAAAAAAAAAAAAAGTAAAATCTTTAAAAAAATAAAATACAGGGGCGCCTGGGTGGCTCACTCAGTTAAGCGTCTGCCTTCGGCCCGGGTCATGATCCCAGGGGCCTGGGATCGGGCCCCGCATCGGGCTCCCTGCTCGGCGGGAAGCCTGCTTCTCCTGCTTCCATTCCCTCTGCTTGTGCTCCCTCTCTCGCTGTGTTTCTCTCTGTCAAATAAAACCTTTAAAACATAAAAATAAAAAATAAAATAAAATACAAAATAAATGGGGGAAGGGGGACCATGGCCACAAGTTGGCTGGACAGTGAGAAGCACATGAGGTTCCATATTCTTCAATCTACTTTGTACCTTTGAAAGTCACATAATGGAAAATGAAAAAAGGTAAAATAAGGAATAGGTAGGGCCATAAAGAAAGAACTGAGGCAATAGAATCGTAAGAGAGATAGAAGGTCCACTAGGAGCGGGAGCCCCAGGCAGGGGGTGGGAGCATTTGTGCTGCTACCTTCCAGGTCAAAGTACTTCCGACCTGGGGTATTTGTCACAATACCGGCACCCCACGGTGCCAGCAGGCCGAGCGGCTGACTGGCAGTAGCCCTTAAGTCTCTTTTAACCTAGAGACCTAGAGCTGTTTTTTGTTTGTTTGTTTGTTTGTTAGAGCTGTTTTGTTTTAATGGCACTGATTTGGGGAAGGGGCCGGGCCAAATATCCTGCAGTCTTCTGGGTTTGTTGGGCTGCTCCTTCAAAGTGTGTAGCTTGTCCCTCTATCCCCTTCCCCTGGATTTCCTACTGACTAGATTTACCAGAACAGTCTCCTGCTATTGGATATTTAGGCTATGTTCAAAGTTTCCATGCTACGGTCTTGCAAAGAACATTCTTGCACGTTTCTTTTTTTTTTTCCTTAGCGCGTGTGTGCACACAGACTGGGGGGAGGGGGAGGGGAGAGAATCTTAGAATCTTAAGCACCCTCATGCCCCGGTGCGGAGCCCTGTATGGGGCTCAGTCCCACCACCCTGAGATCATGACCTGAGCCAAAGGCAGACGCTTAACCCACCGAGCCCCCGGGCGCCCCGTGTATGTTTCTTCTTGGCAGGTACGCATCTCCAGCACCAACCAAGAAGGGGAAGTTCGTCATCAGATGCACCAAACTGCTCTCGGGAGCGGCTGCATAGGATCACACTCCTACCGGGGTGCACGAGAGTCAAGGACCCACTTGTCAGACTCCAGCCCAAATGTGGCTGGCAGACTTACATTTCCGCCATTCTGATGGGTATAAAACGTCCCTCCTTGTGCTTGCTTCCCTTTTTGTGATCACACGTCTTCCCACACGTCTGCTGAACTTTCAGGCTAAGGGAGGACGTTAAGCCAGAAGAATCCATGGGATTCAGGGGACTTGCAAAATAGCTGAATTTTCTATATCCACAACGAATGCAATTCATACACTAAGTATTGGTTTTGTCCATTCAACTATTTTTATTAATTTTTTAAAAGATTTTATTTATTTGACAGGAGCAGAAGGAGAGGGAGGAACGGAAGCAGGGGGAGAAGGCAGAGGGAGAGGGAGAAGCAGGCTCCCCACTGAGCAGGGAGCCCAGTGCGGGGCTCGACCCCGGGACCCTGAGATCATGACCTGAGCCGAAGGCAGACGCTTAACTGAGCTGCCCAGGAGCCCCTCAAGCATTTTTAAAAGCAGACAGCCGAGCTGCATGTCCTGTTGGCTGCCCATCATGAATGACCCCCCGGAGCCATACCGCGGGCCCCTGGACAGACAGACCCCGGGGTGGACCCCTCACTGCCGCACAGCCCGCCGCCCCGTGTCAGCCAGAAGCAGGCAGAGTGGTCATCGCCCCACTCCCTACGCCGGTTACCACTCCAGGGGGAGACAGGAGGTCACAGGTGGGGCTAGACGCGGGACCATGTGATCGGGCTCACAGAAATCCCAAAAATATGGAGGTGTGGAAACCAGAGATAAGGGGACAAATCGGACCGCCCTGCCCTGGGCGCGCAGGGCGGGGTCTTTATGGGAATCACCTGTGACCAACAAAGACCAAACGGACCCCGAGGAGGTAAGCCATGGAAGGTGTTATCAATAGGACGTTAAAAGGATTTAAGCTCCCTGCTTAGCTTTTTATAAAAGACCAACCCTAAAGGCCCTCGTTGGCAACCCTGTCGGGACCCCTCTCACTCCTGAGAACTTTCTCTGTATCCTCGCTTAATAAACTTCCATTGCTTTACTCAAAACGAAAAAAAGCAGACCCCCGAGAGGCCCCTGGCTGGCTCAGTCAGTGGAGCGTGCAAGTCTTGACCTTGGGGCTGGAAGTCCGAGCCCCACGTTGTGTGCAGAGATTACTTTAAAAAGGTAAAATAGGGGCGCCTGAGGCGCTCAGTCAGTTAAGCGCCGGACTCTCCATCTCAGCTGAGGTCTTGATCTCAGTTTTGTGGGTCCAAGTCCCACAGTGAACTCCTTAAACCTACCTAAAAAAAAAAAGAAAAAAATCTTTAAAAAAAGTGGAGAGATGATTTATCCTTTTTTAAAAGATTTTTAAAAAGATTTTATTTGGGGTGCCTGGGTGGCTCAGTGGTTTAGAGCCTCTGCCTTCGGCTCAG
>JAQQSY010006742.1:0-10872 GCA_028646535.1 Procyon lotor
GAGAGAGGGAACACAAGCAGAGGGAATGGTAGTGGGAGAAGCAGGCTTCCCGCAGAGCAGGGAGCCTGATGCAGGGCTCGATCCCAGGACTCCGGGATCATGACCTGAGCCAAAGGCAGCCACTTAACGACTGAGCCACCCAGGCACCCCTAGGGTCATCATTCTTAAGTAGACTATTTCCACTCTTATAATTCCATTTGAGTCTAGAAAATATATAAAAATTTATATTTTGTGCTTCTGTTAATTATTTGTATAGTTTATAAAGTAAATGCTCATATACAATCATTTTATCTCTAGTAAACATTTCATTTGCAAATTTCCAAATAGGCCAATGTATTAGGAACCCTCTTATTTTCCTTTTAATTTTAACCTAAACTAGGTTTTTTATTCACTTTCCTCAAGACCTATTTTCAAATAGATGGTTTGGGTGGTACTTTTAGAATAACACTAGAAATTTCAACATCAGTTACGAGTTTTTAGCAATATCATTACTCACAGAAAAACAAATGCAGTCGTTTGCCAGTTTGCATGACTCATTATGCATTCTACTTCTTTTGAAGCTTTTTTCTATAGATAAGCATGTAAATTACTGAGGGCTTTTCTTTTGTCTCCCTCCCTCCCTCCCTCCCTTCCTTCCTTCCTTCCTTCCTTCCTTCCTTCCTTCCTTCCTTCCTTCCTTCCTTCCTTCCTTCCTTCTTTCCTTCCTTTCTTTTCTCCACCTAGAACACTCCCTTCTTTTGCAAGTAAAAATATATTTCCTTTCTTAAGTCCTTTGTAATATATTTCCAAACTGAATATTTGTTGTTGTGAAAATTTTACCCAAATTGAAGTTTTCTTGCCTTTCCTATATTCTAAGCTCTGGCCTCTCTTTCATCACAGAACTTAGTGGTATCCTTGCAAACAACAAGTACTGCATTTTATTTTGATTTTGTGTATAGAATTCCTTTCAGAGCTAAGTTAATCTCTTGGAGTTTGGAGGAATTCTAGCCCATCTGTCTCTGTAAGTTGCAGAGGAGATATTTTCACTGAACCACAAGGTGGGCTAATGACTTAATTTTTAGTTAATAGATCTAATAACTGGAAAACAAGAGTCAACACAAATGTCCTTTAAATATACCAAACATGCATATTAGATGTCTAAGAAATTTTTGAATTATTTAAAGGTACATCTGCTGGCTCTTAGTTCTAAATATATCTCCATCATTTAAGGGATTTAAAACATATTTTCCTTTTGATAGAACACCGGCCTTATGGTTCAAGAAAGTTCTATTTACAGCTTAGATGCAGCAGGTTAAAAATAGAAAATATGCTGTTCTACGAATCTGAAGACCTGGTTTCTTACCCAGACTTTTATGTGACTACCCGCATCCCTTAATATTCTTTTTTCTACTTTAATCAACTACCTGTCTTTCCTATGGCATATGAGAGCACATTTTAAAAGCTTTAGCCCTATAAAAATGCTATAAAATATAAACTTTTGGGGTGCCTGGGTGGCTCAGTCGTTAAGCATCTGCCTTCAGCTCAGGTCATGATCCCAGAGTCCTGGGATCGAGCCCCACATCGGGCTCCTTGCTCAGCAGGAAGCCTGCTTCTCCTGCTACCATTCCCTCTACTTATGTTCCCTCTCTCACTGTGTTTCTCTCTGTCAAATAAATAAAATCTTTAAAAATATATATACATAAACTTTTATTTTAAAAAATTACCTTACACATAAAATAATTTCATAGAACATGGCTTAATTTGAAATTATTAATTTCCCCAAAATGTTAAAAAGTATATTATATGCCATATGATATAATTATATAGTAAAGTTAGCTTTCTGTTTTCACTATATGAATTTCAGTTTTTGAATGACAATAAATATAAGATCTCATGTAAGATATACAGTTTTATGCACAATATGAATTTACTCTCTAAAATAAGTACATTAGGGGTGCCTGGGTGGCTCAGTGGGTTAAAGCCTCTGCCTTTGGCTCAGGTCATGATCTCAGGGTCCTGGGATCGAGCCCCACATTGGGCTCTCCCCTCAGCAGGGAGCCTGCTTCCCCCTCTCTCTCTGCCTGCCTCTCTGCCTACTTGTGATCTCTCTCTCTGTCAAATAAATAAATAAAATCTTTTTAAAAATAAATAAATAAATAAATAATAAAATAGGTACATTAAACCTTTACAAAATATTTTTTACTAATCCAACAATATTTTCCTAATATAGTCTACTGTGGACTTTTTAATACATATGCTGTCCCTCCTGGAATTGAATATCCACTATATATGTATTTTTCCAATTCTATGTATTAATAAAATCTCAAATTCATATTCCATTCAATATATTCCTTTCATTGAAAAATGAAATGAGACATTTTATTTTGGTGGAGTATAAGTTCTAGAAGAATAAGAGTCTGAAGTTCTGCTTCAGATATAGCATAGACATAAAGAGTGATCAACAATCAAATATAGCCAAGAAAGCTTTATCTATATTTTAATTTTTAAAATGTAATAGTTGATTCCACAAATATTTAATAATATAAAATAATAGTAAATGCATTATATACTAGATTATATATCATAACTAACAGTAATCTGTATTTTCAAACCTAGTCATCCGGGTTTTTTCTTTTCAAAATTATTTTTAAGAAAACAGCCATGGGTTTTTTCCTTATAAGCTGGCAGCTTTGATACTGGAAGTTAATCTTCCTTTGACAAAGATCTCGGTGAAATTTGAGGGACCTATAATCGAGGATGAATTTTGGATGTTTACATAAAACACATTTAAATTAGGAAATATAGGAAAAAATAAAGCTAAGTTATTCTATAATAAACTCCTACTTATTAAAGCAAAAGGAAGAAGTAAAGAGAATTTAAATGTATATGCTTCATAAAAGTAAATAGCAGATAGCAGGGATTTTTTTTTTTCCAAAATTACTTTGAGGATATCCATCTGGTCACCATAGATTAATCCCAATCCCTTTATGCATTTATGTTACTTTACACTGCTAATTGGTATTTATTATAATGACCTTGAATTATTTTATGGTCCTGGAATATTTTCAAAATCTTCAAAGAAAGATTAAAGTATTTATAAGTATACATGTAGCAACTTGCCCTCCTTAGTAAGGTGCACTCAGTTCTTTCAGTAGGTGATATTTGCAGTGCGTTGTCTGAAGTCTACTAGCCATGCGGACCAACTGCCCTAGTGCTTCCTGGATGAGGTAAAATGAAAGGACCAGGTGAATAAAAGATGAAAAAACATAACCTATCAAAGGCTGCTTAACTGCAGGATATGGGAGTGCTCTGACCTTTTTTTCATGATGTAGCCAGCCAAGAAATTAGGTGGTCATTTCGTCAAATCTTTACCTTTCTGTGAGGTTTTCATTCCTGTGGCATTTATGTGTAACTTCCTGAAATGGTGAGGTTGCAATGTTTTACTGTCCTGCCTACACCCCGCAGAGATTAGCAGGCACATCTCAGCCCTTCAACTCCATCCTCGTAATTCCTGTAGGAAATACAGGCATGGTTGAATTCTGGGTCCTCTTGCTCTTGAGGCCTGAATGAAGCACCTACAGTAGCTAACCAAACACTATCCACTTCTATACTATTCTACTTCCTAATTCTAACCTCTGTCACCAGCCAAAGAATATCTGAGGAAGGTGACAGAATGGTGTCAGGGCCCCTATTCTTAGGGTCTTACCCTTTCATTGTGGGAGGAAATTTCCAGTGAGGAGGATGTTAGGAATTTGGATTCTTTCTCTCGAATCCCAAACCATTTCCTCTGAGGATTCTACCTCCTTGATAAACCTCGCTATAAATGAGAACACAACTCTTCAGAAATGGACACTGAAGGCTCATCGGTAGATATGGCCTTCCAGCTCCTAAAATATGATTCCATGAGGGTAATGGACGTTTGGGTGGACAAACCAACCAATGACTGACACAGCTGGCCAGAGAGCTAGGAACCACTTACCAAGGGTCAAAGGTCTTGAAAGACTTGAGACCTATGTCAAAACAAGAGTTCACCTGGAGGTACTCACCATTCTGTGAACACCTCTGCCTCAGACCATCCCGAATTCAAACCTCCCACCTTTTTATCACTTAGTCTCTTTTTAGTGCTGTTTCTCCATATTGTCTGACCCGAGCATTGCCTGAGCCATGGTGTTCATTACATACCAGAACTGCGCTGAGTCGGGTTTAACTGTTGTATTTAACTCGTTAGGCACACTAATCATCTGTCATTGTTTTTGGTACTTTTTTCTTTGAGAGATAAAAGCAGTGTTTTCTTACAAGGTTACATTCTCTTTTATGCTAAAGTTTCTATGGAAGCTGTTTACAATAGAAAGTTCTATTGCATTTGATATTTATAAAATAGTGTTAGAAAATTAAAGGACCATAATTTGAAATAGTGTGTTTTCTTTGAATCTGTAAGCTTAAATCCAAATATTTATCATGTCCAGCATAATGAAAAAAAGAGAAATTATTTTGATGTTTTATATGACTTAATAAGTTTGGTGGCCTTAATATTAAATATAAGTAGCTAAAGTGTATTCTAGAACTCATAATATGTTGTTCTAAAGAAACCATATTAGTTTAAACTTTTTCATATAATAAAGGTAAAAAATAATGAAGTAATGTGATATTCAAAGACATACATGAAATCATGGGTCCCCTGTGAAAAATCCAAACTAAAAAGAAAAATTGTCATAGGATTATGCATTTGCATAATATAGACTCTATTAAAAATAATGTATTCAATTTTAAGAAATTATTCCATATTAGAAGCATTCTCCTTGCCACCTAGGCATAAAACATCTGCATTATTTTTAAAAAGTTTTGTTGTATTGTGTCTTATACATAAAAAGAATATATGTCATAAATAATACTTAAGTGCTAATGCACACAAACAAAATGAACATCACGAACTGACCACCCAAGTTAAGAATTAGAACACTCCATTGTCTCTAACCAGATCCTCCTTCCTTTTCCCGAGCTCTGGGTATCTGCCCCAGAGGCAACCTCTGGCCTTAATTGTGTGTTGATGGTTACTGAATGTTTTATTTCAGGATAGCTTTATCACAAATCTGTTCCCTAAACAATATGTTGTTTGCTTTTGCTAATTTTTGAACTTTACAAAAATGGTTGCATAGTGTAGGTAATCCATGATTTGAATTTTTCTCTCAATAGTTTATTTTGATGATTCATGCAGCTCTAGTTTATTCATTTATCAGGATATAGTATCCCATTATATGATGGCAAGTCAATTAATTGTGATACACAGTTGGGTCACCTCTAGTTACATAGTTTTAAAAACCACTATGTACATTCTTGGACATGTCTTTGGTATGCATGTATAAGAGTTTCTCTACAAAATGTTGGGACATAGCTTATGAAAATGTTCACTTTTTCTAGGTAGTGCCAAATTAACTTACAATAGGGTTTTGTCACTTTATGCTCCCATCATGTGTGGAAGAGTGCCATTGATAGACATCCTTGCCAACACTTAGTAGTATCAGACTTCTTAATTTTTGCAAATATAGTGATTGTAAAACGATACTGCATTTTCTGATGACTACTGAGGTTGGGCACCTTTTCCTATGTTTACTATTAAAATGTTTCCTTTTATAAAGTTCCTAGGTCATGCCTTTTTCTCATTTCTCTATTACAGAGTATTATTTCTCTTTATTTATTGGTATGCTTCACAAATTCTGGATAGTGTTCTCATTAACTAGATAGGTTAGAAATCTCCCCTTTTAGGTTTTTATTTATCTTTTCATTATCTTTATGGTATCTTTTGATAAATAGAGGTTCTTAGCTATTAACTTACCGATCTTTTCAACTTCATGCCTTTTGAGTTATGCTTAAGAAATAAAAAAAAAATCCTTCCTTACCTTTAAGTAAAAGTGCCCTTCCCCATATTTCTAGAAATGTCATCTTTCACACTTGGTCTCCAATCCACTATGCATTGATTTTTTAGAATATTAGCCTTAATGATATATAACTTACATACAATTCATACAATTCACCTATTTAAGGTATATCATTGAGTGGGTTCCAGTATGGCTCACAGAGTTGTTCGACTGACACCCCAATGATTTTGGAATATTTTATCACCTCCTTCCCAAAAAACACATACTTATTAACAGTCAGCCAATCTTCATTTTCTCCACAATCCTCCAGCCCTAGGCAACCACTAATCTAAATTCTGTCCCTCCAGATTTGCTTGTTCTGGCTGTTTCTTATGAGTAGAATCATAAAATACGAGGTCTTTTGTGACTGGCTTCTTTCATTCGTGATGTTTCCAAGGTTCATTTATGTCATAGCCCGTATTAGTTCTCTATTCCTTTTTTTTTACTGTTCAGTAAAATATTATTCAATATTCCGTTGTTTGTCTGTATTTTATTTGTTCATCAGTTGATGGGCAGTTTGACTATACTTTTTGCTATTATGAATAATGCTGCTATGAACATTCACATACAGGTATTTGTGCAGAGATATATTTTATTTCTCTTGGGTATATATGCAGGAGTAGAGATAATGGATTTTTGTCTGTTGTGTAAGATAGGGATCAGATTTCATTGTTTCCCATGTGAATAGCTTCTTGACTTAGGACAATTTTAAACTGGTTCATCATTGCCCCACTAAAGTGCAATACCAGCTCTGTCCAATGTGACCTTGTTTCTAGGTTCATGTTATGTTCCCTCAGTCAAGATGATTCTGTTCTTTATGATTATACTGCACTGCATTCATTTCAGTAACATTATTTTAGGCCCTGATGTGTGGTATGGAATGTCACACCAGTTGTTCTTCAGGAGTATCATGGTTCTGGTCTCATCCTGTACATTTTAGGTTCAGCTTGCCAAGTTTCTTGGAAGTTTTGTTGAAATTTTAATTGGACTTGCATTGATGCTATAGATCAATCTGGGGAGAACTGATGGAGAAACTTTCCATCCATGATATTTCTCTCAGTTATTTAGATCTTCTTTAATGTCTTTCAAAAAGGCTTATAATTTTTCTTGAAAGTTTTGCACATATTTTGGTAGACTTGTTTCTGAGAACCTTATATTTGTATAGTTATACATGGTATTTATAATTTTTTTGCTGGTGTATAAAAACTACAAATAATTTTTAAAGAAGGATCTTTAATTCACGCACCTTTCTAAACTGTCTTATTATTTCTAATAATTTGTAATTCATTTGCATTTTCTCTACAGACCATCATGACTGAAGACAGTTTGTTTTCATTTTATTTTTCTTGTCACATACTTATGAATACAAGTAGTGCGAGGCATATTTTTTCTTCTTTCTGATTTTAAAAGGTAGTAGCTTCACAATAAATAATGAATAAAATTTGCTGAGCTTTTTAAAATACCTTTCATCTCATTAAGAATGGTCTCCTCTTTTCCTATATGGCTAAGAGTTTCTGTCATGGACTTTTTTCAAATGTTTTTCTGTTTATTGTGATAACCATAAGGCTTTTTTCTTTTAACACATTAATGGAATAAATCATATCATAGGTTATTTGTCTCACCATTACACCAACATTATATCCTATCCAATTTTTAAATGATATATTATTGCTGGCTTCAATTTGCTAATGATTGTTGAGAGCAACTTGAAATTATCTTTTTTAGGTATATTTTTTAACTGATGTTATGCTAGCCTCACAAATTGAGTTGCTAAGTAATATTTTTTCTATTCCCTGAAAAAATTAATGTAAGAGTAAATTACTTGTTTCTGAATAATTTGGTGGATCTGGCCAGTAGAGCCATCTGGGCTTGATATTTCATTTCTGGAAAGATTTTTGACTACTATTTAAATTTTTCTAATGGTTACAGAATGATTCACACTTTCCAATTTTTTAAGCCAGTTTTGGTAATTTTTTTTAGTTTATGAATTTTTCCTTTTCATTTAAATTTGATATTTATTGGCATTTATAGATTTTGAGAAATGTCAAACTTCTCTTGCATTCTCTACAATATGGCAGTTACATATTTTATTTGTGTACATTACCAAACTTGGTTTGCTAATTATTTAGGATTTTATGTCTGTGTTCATGAATGAGCTGGCATATAATTTTTATTTCTCTTCCTATTCTTGTCATCCTTTGATATCAATATTATGACTTCTGAAATAGTTTGAGAAATTCTCAAACTCTCTGCAAGAGATTATAAAAGACTAGAATGATCTATCTTCTGGGAAATTATTTTAGAACTCACCTGGAAATTATATAAGCTTGGAGTTTTCTTTGTAGGAAGATCTTTCACTGTTCTTTCAATTTACTAGTTAGATTGTTTTATTTTCTTTCTTATTTTTGACAGTCTGTATTTTCCTAGGAATCTATTTCACCTTGGTTCTCCAATAATTGACACAATATTTTTATGGTATGATCTTATCTTTTTAATCTGTGATGGATCTGTAGTATTTTTTTTAATTTTAGTATTAATTATTATCTCTTTTTTTCTAGGTAATATTGCCACAGCTTTATTATGAGCTCTGATATTATTTGTGCCTTCTTCCTTGTTTCTTTCATCAGTCTTACTAGAAATTGTTCCATCTTGCTAATTTCTTAAATTGGCCTTTTTTCTTAACAGTTAGACTTTTAAAAATAAATAGCATGTTGTGGCTACATATTTCCTTCACTTTAGTTTTATCCTTAAGGATTTGATAAAGAATATTTTAATAATCAATCATTTCTGAGAATTTTTATTTTAATGTTATAAATTTATTCTACATTATCATCATTCAATTATGTATTACATTACATTTACATCAATCAATTTAAAAGTCACAAAAATAGATATAGTAAAATATCTCCCATTCACCCCTGTTAGCACTACCTCCCTCATAACCATCTAGAACAGTACAAATGCAAAAAAAAAAAAAAAGTCTTGTGTCTTGTTACAGAGATCAAGTCTAAGTTTTTTAACTTAATTTCATTTTGAAACATAGGTTGGTTGGTTATTTATTTATTTACTGATTTAAGAGAGAAAGTGTAGGGAGGAGGGTCAAAGGGAGAGGTAGAGGATCTTAAGCAAGCTCCATGCCTGGCACAGAGAGAGCCCAAAGAGCCCAATGTAGAACTTGATCTCACGGCCTCGAGATCATGATCTAAGTCAAAATCAAGAGTTGGACAGTTAACCAACTAAGCCACACAGGCACCCTGAACCAGGAGTTATTTAAAGTGTATGTTTAAAATTTTGAAGTATATGGGAAATTATTTTGGTTTTGTTGTTACTATTCTTGTCATGGTTCCTAATTTAATTGAATTCTTATTGAAGAATTTCTTTTGATACCAATTGTTTTTGCAGTATGTTGATATTTAGGTTTCATGGTTTTGTGTTTGTGTGTGTGTGAGAGAGAGAGAGATGAAATCTCCTTCTAGAATGGTGGTTTTTTCTGTTATCCCCTGTAGTTCCATTAAATTTGTTGTATATATAATTTGAGCTTGTTTGATCACATGTATGTAGTTTAAATGTATCTCTCGAATGAAATTTTTAAAAATAATTATTTAATGATACTCTATTTTGAGAGTGTCTTTGGTCAATATTTTATTGGCATAACTTTTTTCATTTCCTTAGTTTCAATTTCTTCATGTTTTCAGTATGTCTCATTAAAAAAGGGTAAATTTTGATTTGTTTAAAAAATCTGAACTATCACACTATTTTAAGTAGCTATTTTGGTACATTTACACTTGTAGTTATTATTATTATTTTAAGGATTTTATTTAGGGGTGCCTGGGTGGCTCAGTGGGTTAAAGCCTCTGCCTTCGGCTAGGGTCATGATCTCAGGGTCCTGGGATGGGGCCCACATCAGGCCTTCTGCTCAGCAGGGAGCCTGCTTCCCCTTCTCTCTCTCTGCTTTCCTTTCTGCCTGCTTGTGATCTCTCTCTCTCTGTCAAATAAATAAATGAAATCTTTTAAAAAATACTTTTAAGTATTTATGAGATCATGACCCGAGCTGAAGGCAGAGGCTTTAACCCACCGAAACACCCAGGCGCCCCTACACTTGTAGTTATTAACGGACCTTACTTTTTTCATCTTTCCCACTTTTTTCTATGTGTCTTTCTTGCCCTTATTTTTAAAATAGACTATTTTAAAAAACATTTTTAGATTTACAGAGAAATTGAGAGAATAGTATAAAGAACTCTCATATACATTGCACCCAGTTTTCCCTATTATTAACATCTTATATTAATATGATACATTGTTTACAATTATGCACCAATATTGATATAACATCATTAGCTTTATTTTTACATAATGTCATTTTCTTGTTCCAGGATCCCATCTAGGATATCACATTGTATTTAGTTATCATCTCTTCTTGGTCTCCTCTGCTATTGTAATTCTTCTGCAAGGAAGATTTGCTTCTTTGCCCCCATTTTATTAATTTATCACATCATTTATATGAGTATGTACTCATGGATGTTTATTTTATTCTTTGGAATATATTCTGGTGCTTTTTTTCTCAAATTGTCCCAGCTTTGGCCGTTGGGAGGTCTTTCAGTTGGTTCCTATACCAGCTGGTTCCTATATTTGATATACTTTCATCAGTGAACACTTCCTTAGTGAATGAACACTTGCTAGCACAGCAAGATGTTCTGATTCATCTTATGTGTTTCCTTACTTATGTATTTCCATTCTTAGAATCAGCCATTTGTCCAAGGGCTACTGGTTCCTTTTATTGGGGAATGGTACTAGAGCCCAAAATCTGGGTGCTCAGTGTACCTGTTGCTACTGGGATGTCATTTACCGCATGTCTTCTTTGACTGATTTTAAAGTTTTCCACTTTGTCTTTTGTGTTCTGCCATTTCATTACCTAGTATACAGATGTGGAGCTTTTTTCCCTCCCTCCCTCCCTCCCTCCCTCCCTCCCTCCCTCCCT
>JAQQSY010006743.1:0-10871 GCA_028646535.1 Procyon lotor
GGGCATGGGCTTGGCTGAGTAGGGCAGTGAAACAGAACACTCACTTATGTTTAATTGAGCAGTTAGAGGCCCACAAAGGGTGCCAAGGCAGCACAAAGAACAGCTCGCAGCAGGTTATGACAGAGAGTAGAGAAAATGTTTTCAGTAAGTATTTTTATCTAAAGGAGCAGAGAAGGGAAGAAATGTGATCAAAAGAGGGTTTTGCTTTTGTTTATAAAATGGGAAAAATAATAGTACATCTGTATCAATAGGAGAGGTCCAGTAGGGTAGGGAAGGAGGAGGGGGGAAGTGGGGGGGAAGTTTGGCTAGTTACTGCCCTTGGGTAAGGGAGAAGCCGAGAGAAGTGTGAGTGCAGGGGTCTGGCTTCATGAAGGACTTAGGAAGGGCTCCTCCACAGTCATGAGAGAGGTCGGAGAATAAAGACATGGGTGTAGGCTACTCTGTTGGTACAGTTGATGCTGATAGGCTTGCAAATTCTCTTCTGGTAACTGTAATTACATCGGTAAGATGCCAAGCCAAGTCATTAGTGATGTGGAGGATGGCGGTGAAGGGGCTGGAGGTCTGAGGAGAAAGGAGAGGGCATGGAAAGTAATCTGGAAGTAGTCTGATGAAAGTAATCTGGATGTAGCGGAGAGGCCGAACAATACGATGACCCGACATCAATAATGTCCCACTTGAGTTCATGACGTGGACTTTATTGGGATGGTATTTGCTGTGGCTGCAGGCTTGTCTCCAGAGGTGGTCTGGCCTGATGTGTGAGCAGGGGCGGAGTGGGTAGAGGGTTCGATTTACTGAAGCTGTGGTTTAAGGGGTGAGGGGTTGAAGACAAATGAATGCAAGGGGGTTGCGGTGAGGGAGGATCACGGAATCGTAGGTAGTAGGAAGGAGGACGGAACATCAAGGGGCTGAGGGACAGTGGGCAGCTGGTAGGAGCCAAGGATCCGGAGCAACATTGGGATGGACAGACTGTTAGTGCTGCCGTGCGGGAGAGTGTGGGCAGAGAGGAGAGGCCGTGTTGGAAGAATGGAGCCCTGAAGGAGTTGTGCCCACTGCCAATGGCACAGACTTGGGGTCCAGCGGAGGACAGGATCATCGCGTGCAGGAGGTCGAGGAAGACTGTACAAGACTGTGGTAGTACCATCTCCAAATCACCAAAAATTAAACCAAATACCTTTGGAGAGGTTGGTGGAAAGAGGCCAAAATCAAGGAGTGAAAACTATCCAGTAAATACTCCAGCCTATGAATTTGATCCTGTTTCTCGAATCTACTCTGTTTCCCCTCTCACCTCTTCCATACTCGGTTCATCTCTCCATCCCAAGATACTGTTTGTAAATGCCTCCTAACTGGACTGGGTCTTTATGTATCCAGACGTTCCCTTCTCAAATCCATTCTTCACGCAGCCATCGGAGGTCTGCCTGTATCCCCCTTGGTCACCTCGCATCCGCTGTTGGAGATGTCTGAAGCTCTCATTCTGGAGCTCTGGGTCTTCTGTGACCAAGACTGTGCCCACCTTCTCATGGTTCACCCACGCATTTGCCTTCCAGCAACAAATCCCTACTGTGCATTTCTGCTTTTCCAACACGACCTTCCTGACATGGTCGGGCCTTCTCCCAGCAGGGACTGCCTCTCCTGTCTCATCGCTGTTCTCGGTTCTTTGTCTAGCAACCTCAGTGTAGTCCTCGCTCAAGAATCCCATCTTCCAGGAAGCCCTCAAAGCTGGAATCGTTGACACATTACACCACGGGTGCCATTTTTCTGTGGAGCTTGCCAGCAGTTCGTGAATATTTGTGAAAAGCACGAATAATTGAAAAATCGATTTTTTTTTTACACTTTGTGGGACTTTAGAACTTAGAGCCAATAAGACCCTTGAAGCCACATCTCATTTTTCAAATAATGGTTTTATATTAGAAAGCAAGTGAAAAGGAAGTAAGCTTAAGACAGTCTTCTATGGTACTCTACTGAGACTCCCAAAATCAGAAGTCCTAGGAGTTTAAAGAGGGGACCTGGTCCAACGCACTCAAAAGATCCACGACCCGGTACCAGTTTGTAAACTGTTTCCAGGGTCTGCTTGATGTGCGAGCTGTGTGCAGCGAGAGGCTTCTGCAGCAGGATGGGACTTGCCGGCATTCCAAAGCACCTTGCTTAATCCACTGTAATGGTTCCATCAACCAGAGCCTCTCGGTGATCCTCCACATGTTGATTTACACCCCGGCACAAGCTCCTTACCTCGGCGCTTTGGAGAGCACCCGCCCTTCCTTTCTATCATCCGTGGGGAGACTGAGGCGCAGGGAGAGCGTGGGCTGGCAGAAGCCACAGGGCAGCTCCCCGCCCCGGCTCTCACCACCCTGCTTTCCAGGGCTCCGCGCTCGCCCTCCTGTTTTCCAGCTCCATCTTTGGATGCCATCATTTGACTTTCAGCTTTGTTTTAAGAATCAAGTTCTGTCCTACTGCATTGTATTCTTCAGGCTTATCTCTCCTAGAAAGGTGCTCTTTTTCCTCCCCAGTGGAAAGGAATCGGCATGTGTTGTGGTATTATTATTTAAATGTTTATAGTCTGCCATTTTCCGCACACCGTGTCCCCAGCCGCGCCAAGTCAGACGGCCCCACACAGGTATCGTCTGCTCCATATGGTCCTCGCCGTGCTGCAGGCGGGCCCCTGAATGGTGCAGCAGCTGAAGGTCCATATGCTCTCAGGTGGAGCCCCAGGCAGAGCATATTGTGGCGTGCCAGCCTGCGGGCCCCGAGGCAGGAGCGACTGCCGGGAGGTGCACATCTGAGTGGAGAGGCCACCGCTGTGCCCAAATCAGAGGGCAGAAGGTGTTCTTGGCCTCTAGGATGCTCCGGCCTTCCAGGACCAGTCGGGGACCGAGAAGCCATACCGAATCGCAAATGTTAGTGCCCAAGCAGCATCCAGAAAACTGACTCTTCTCTTTCCCTGTTCGCAGCCCGACGCAGTCAGGGAAAGGATTTCAGACCGGCATGGGGATCGGGAATCGAGGGGAAGGGAGGTGACGCGCCCGGTGCTCAGAGTGGGGCACGGTTAGCGGGGTCTTCTCTGCGCGTTGGGCATTTGCGTGTTGGGTGCTTTGTTCGTGGTTTCCTCTCTAGGAAGAGAGTATTCCTGAAGGAAATCTGCTTTGGGATTTGGAGCACTTTTCTTATTTTAGTCTGGCCTTTACCACTGAGGTGTCCACAGAATGGGCTGTTCTCATCAATTTTTGAAAAATAAGAATTCTAGCTGAAATGTTGCAGTTCTTGACCGGTGCAGTGAAGAATGCAAAAGGAGATACTTTACGTGGTGAGGTCACTCCGGCCTCCTTGACCCTTCAAGAGCCTCCAATTCTCCTAGTGTTCATCTTTGCCCAGAATGCTGCCTTAGGACTCCTCTTCAGTGGGACTTTACTCCAAGGACACTGAAAAGCCCTCACTACCACACTTGGCCATTCCCTATAAATCTCTGAATCTTTTAAAGTAAATTTAAAAGTCATCCATAAGGCCTGAGGATAACTTTATAATGAAGCTTCCAAGGGTATTCAAGGAATGGCATTACATTCTTGGTGTGAAGTTGGCAAGTCTTTTTTAGAATGCTTGGAATTTAGTAGAGTCCCCAAGGCGAAGAAAATATTGATGTACACCTATTTGTGGGCCCTAAAAAATGGACAAACCAAAGAATCCTCAGAATCCTCATTGTTATATGTAGATCAAAAAATTAAAAAATACAACAAAGAGTATATTTTATTTCCTGACATTCATAAATTCATATGGTTTTATGGGGACAAATCCATTTGCTTTATGACACTGCCTGGGTCCAAACTTGACCAGTAGCCAATATCCAAGTGTATAAGGAGAAGTTTCGATTTGCTTTCACTCCTGTAATCCTCAGGGGGCAGAGAAAATGTGCATTAAATCACCCAAATATTTAGTGATGACTTAACTGGTGGGTTGAACTGAAGGAGTGAGGGTCAGAGATGGGATATTGAGAATATTTTACAAGGAATGTATATTATTGGAAAGGAGGATATAATCTTTAAGTTTATAAATAGTGTAGGATCAAAAAAGGATATGGAAGTGTACATCGTACACAAAACAAGACGTAATAGGGACAATGATACGAAAGAGGAATCGTCCCTATTTTTGTAATTGTCCCCAATTAACAGATAGAGAAACAGGCTCAGAGAAGGTACTTTGTCTTCCTGAAACGAGGCAACCTGCAAGCAAAGGAGCAAGTCTGCCTCGTAAACCACAGCTCTCTGCCCTCACACGCTCACTGCCTCCCCCCCAGAGAAAGAGCTAACTTGTCAGTCCCTCTGAGACCAAGAGAGTCCTCAAAGCGTGTCAGGATAGTCAAGTGAATTTTGGAATACTGAGACCAACCACAAAGGGTAAAACCTCTATAGAGAATTAGTAGAACCACAGGAAAAAAATGTATATGTTGGGTTTTGAAACATAATTTTTAAAATGAATATCCTATACTTAGACACAATTTAAAAATACTCAATTAAAGCAGTGCCTCCCCAGCTACTCTGCCTGTAGCTAGACACCAATGAGGTTCACGGGCCTCAGAGCAGGACTCGGAGTTCAGGTCCTGGACTCCTACATTCCTGAAGCTATGGGTTGCTGAGATTGCTGTGGCTCCTTTTCTAAGTGGGGCATGTTGGCAAGATCAGAATTAACTTCCAAGCTGAGTGATCAGATGCTGAGGTCCAGTTCACTGAGAGCAGCCCCTCATACACACTGTTTCTGTGTCTGTAGGGAGTCTGATGACTGACCTCCACTTCTGAGCCCCCTGTCACCACCCACCCCTGGAAGGGAACTACCTCATATCCTCTCCTGGGCTTATCCTGCATCCAGTCTTCAAGGTGCACAGAGGGAGAAGCCCTTTCCTCTGCCCAGGCCCCCAGGGGCTGGTGACGAGGAGCACCTGTGGCCCAGAGATGTCTGCAGAAGTTGAGGTCAAGGCAAATAAAGGGTTAAGAGCTAAGCGAGAAAACCTGCAGCAACAAAAGTGAACCCTAATGTAAACTGTGGACTCTGGGTGATAATGGCGGGTCAATGCAGGGTCATGGATGATGACAGGTGTCCCACTCTGGGTGTGGGGGCGGGGGACGTTGCTAACGGGTAAGGCTTTGCCTGAGTGGGAACAGGAGCTGAATGGGAACTTAAAAATGCTCTAAAATAGTTAACGCCAAAAGACACCACCAGGAGCAATTGTATAAATCCCCATATTTGAAGCAGTTGCTGGAAGGAATGATGTCAAACAGGAATGTTGCCTTTTTACTGAGATTAAATAGGAATTAAGAAGAAAGAAGAAATTAAGGTCAATTCTAAGACTGTATTTGTGTAGAGAGTTTTCTGACATAAGAGGAATGCCGAGGACATCCAAGGACCGGCCTCGGAAAACTCTTCTAGGATGGGGGGGGGAACTCACGTTGAGTGTCAGGTGTGTATTCCGATTTCTCTTACTTTCCACGTAGGTTTAGTGTTGTACTGGATCGTCGAGGGCTTGGAACACACTGGATTAGGAAACTTCTTTTTCTACCTGTGAGTTACTTGCCTGTGAGACCAGGGTCCCCATCTGGAGGCCCAGATGCTTCCTGTGAGTCTCTTTCTTGCTTCATTCCATTCAACAGTGAAGGATTTCTACATTTCAAACCCTTCAACCAGCCTGAGCTTTCTCTGAGCTTTCACTGTGGCCTTAATCTGGGCGACCTGGGCCAACGGGAGGCTCATTCTCTATCCAGCCTTTACTGTTCCGGTTTTCCATGATCAAGAGCCTAATTAATTCTGGGGTCCCTTCCACTTGGGTTCCTTAGCTGCATATACCTCCCACCTTCTCTGTCATCTCCTCATACTTCCCCAAATGTCCGTACCCTCAACATGGGCCTTTCTTGCCCAGAATCAAGCACGGTGTTCTCATTATTTATACTGCAGCCCACTCTGCTGCTAAAATACTCCTTACAATACGAAAAATAATAATATCTGCTTTCCAAGAAGCGTGTGTTTTTGAAACCCATCCAAAAATACATTTTCCTTTACACTTCTATTGCCTGTGTTTACACTGTGGATATTTTAGCTCAGGTACCGTGGGATGTTGTTATATAAGAAGGTGTTTGGGGACACCATGGGCTCAGAAGATTCTCCCTGGGACCCAGTTGCTTTAAAATGTCTCCTGTGTCACTAAGACCCGCCATGGCTGAGGCTAAGAGACTTTGACATGCTGTGAATGGCACAGAAGCTGGTTGTTTGGATTACTGCATATGCTGCTCTTCAGCCTCTTCAAACAAAGGACTGGCTGAGTAGAAATTCTACCAAAGGTTTGCAGACTGAGGCTGCGCACAGAAGGGCTCCTGTTTGGGCAGGCGCAGACCTGGTATTTGGGCTTGTCAGTATCCAGACTCTTGATAGTGTTCACTTCTGGGCATTACACTTGTGAATCCTCAGTGAGGGCAGAGAATGGCATCTTTTCTAATACACATTTCCAAAGAGCACAGTAGCTTCTGAGTGAGAAGAGAAAATTCTAGAAGGGAAACAGAAAGGAGAAAGAGCTGAAGAGCTTGGGTGGACAGGCAGACCCAAAGAAAGGGACAGCTAGTTATTCAATCTTCTTGGAAGTCACCAAAAATCTCAGGGGCAGGGATGTTCTCTTTAAAATAGAGGTGCAAAATTCTAGTCAAGAGAAGAGGTATTAAGTTACAGGTGGTGTTTTTGTTTTGTTTCTGCCTTTCCTTACTAATTCTTTAAGGTCCAACTTGATTATTATGCAACCTGCTCCAATTCTTAGGTGAAAAAAAGAGAATTATCTTTTCTACTCATCCGAGGCAAGGACTGCTTCTCTGAGAAGGCTCCTTGACATTCAGAGAACATTTGTTTCCCACACCTGGTTTTGGGTACTGTTCCATTTATCTTGGACTCCATCCCAGAAGGGGTGGGTCCACTTGTGTGCACAAAGTAGGTGCTCAGAAAGCATCGGTCGAGTTGACTTTAACATGGCTGTTTGTTAACATGGCTTCCCCATTGGAAGAGCACAAAAGAGCTCTTGGAGGTGGCGTGGGTCAGCTTCCCCCACTTTGAGAAGAGGTGGTGAACTTCAGGGCACCACAGATGAGGAGAGATGCATGCTGTGTGTGCGATACACCTTCCGGGGGTGGGGAATCCAGAAATGCAGAGAGCACTTCATCAGAGAAGGATTCTACATACAGTAATAAAAGCCACTCCAAACTCCTCACAATGAGAGCCACAGATGAAAGGAGAGATGCGAAAGAAGGGTGTATCCATGTGTCAAATATTATTTCCATAGCCAAGGCAAAATTAACAATCCAACATAAAGCATTTGAGAACAGAATACTAAAAATGAATCTTGAAATGAGACACAGACATTTCTTTTTATATTTATAATTATCTCAAGCCCTTCCTTAAGATTTCCTGCAAGGGATAAAAACAGACACTTGAGTAATAGGTATTACTTGTATCTTTTACTAAGTTGTGAGCTCCATGAGATCAGGAGTTTTGTGGTTCACCTTTGCCTAGCTCCCCCAGTGACCATCTCTTCCCTGCCACACACACACACACACACACACACACACACGGGCACACACACACACACACACACATGGGCATACACACACACACACAGGCACACACACGATGGGCACACACACGATGGGCAAGCAGACGGACACACACAGACACACGTGGGCACATGCACAGGCACATGCAGATGGGCACAGGCGTGAACACATATGGGCACACACTTGGCACAAACACAAAGATAGATATGCAGGGACACACACACATGGACAAGCACATGGGCACATACAGGCACACACACACAGATGGACACACACGGGCACACACATGGGATGCACATGGGCACACACTTGGACATACACACATGTCCTTGCCTGGCACAGTAGCTGGACCACACAGGTGTTCAGTAAATTTTTAAGTGGAGGGGATCATTCAGTCATTAAACAGATACTCTCAAGAAATTACTCTGGGTGAGCACTTGGCTGGTGTTTTCACATTAAATAAAATGAAACATTTGCCTTCAAGGGGTTCATAATCTGGGGGATGAGTATAAATTTCTTGTTTATAAATTTCAGGAGATAGCATGAGGGAGCCGCCAAGGAAGAGTCAGTTTAAACTAGTAAGAAAAGTCGGTCAACCTGCACAGACAAAGCACTTAAATTATATTCAGATGTAGAAGCTGTACAGGTAGACCAGCAGACAATGTCGTCAACACGGAGGGAAGAGCATGAGCCGTATCATAGCTGCACAGTAGTGATCTCAGCCCACTGCACTGCAGGAACTCATGAATTGTTCTGTGCTGCGCTCTGCTCCTGGAGGTCAGGGACTCCGGGGCCCCCATTTGTCTCAACAGTCCTGGAATGTAGAACAATGCCAGGTAAACACCTGGTGCTCAATAAATGCTTGCTGGATGAATATGCCGCAGCAGATGAATGGCCCCAAAGAGATCGTCAAATCATTTGCATAATTCCTCTTACCTCATTTTAAATACCTGGTATTTGACCCAATCTCCCCACATATGGCTTATCTACAACTGGGGGTAAAAATCAGAAAATTGTGCTGTAAGTTACTTCAATTTCCAAGGAGAGAACAGATGGTGGTTTTAAATAGTTATGGAAAGAAATTAATGGGAAAGAAGACAATGGCAAGAAAAATCCATGCTTTCTCTGTGGGTGCAAATCTGGGCGAGGTCATCAGAGGGACTCACTCCACTTTGGACCCCATTTCTCCCGCAATCAATCCACAAGCTGGAGCCACAGATTCTGTGACACTCAGTGACATTCACTCCAACTGGCAAAGAGAATGTGACAAGCAGGCCTATTTTTAAGTGGCAGTTGAATTGAATTCATGTCAAGAAAAGAAAAGGGTCGGGTGGGAGAGTGAAAGGGAGAGAAGTTTTTGCGGGTGCCCTGCCATGAAGAGCCATCACTGTGTCCTGGGGGGCGGCCCCCAGTTTGGGAAATGCCAGGGCAGGAATGAAGGGAAGTTCAGTCTGGGCGTTTTTCGAAGGCGAGGTGGTTGTCCAGAGCCTTGCACTCCGTGTGGATGTCTTCGAACACAGAGCTAGACAGCTGGGATGAACACAGAGCTAGACACGGGGATGCGCTGGGTGGCCCAGGAATGCTCAGCCCCGGGTGACCTTGGCCACATTCACACATGTGGTGAGGACCCTCTTAGCTCAACCACCGGTGCCTGTGCGAGTCTGTGTTTGTTGTGGGGGGAGGTGGGCAGAGAAAGAAGAGGTGAGGCATGAAGGACAGGGTCTGGGCACTGCCCTTGCCACTGGGCAAGGGATGTGTATAGGGATCTAGAGCATGGTTTAAGGCCTTTACTTTTCTCTAGTCTGGAGAAATTCCAAAAGAGTTCAGGTGAAGAAATGGTAAACAGAAATAACAGAAAAAATTAGAATTTATTTTTAATAGGTTTGAGGGATATGCCAGAAAAAAAAATATGTTTAATCTGCTCATACTACATTAGATTTAAAAATTTTCAGAAATGGTCACAATAAGGAAACTGCCGAATGGCGGGCAGAATCATAAAATTAGGGTCATTAACGAGGCTTCTTTGTATTGCCAATTTCCTTAGTAAGATAGATTTTTGTCCTTGCGTGGAGACCAGAATGAGATGCAGGAAACCTTCTAGGAGAGCCTTGATTTTTAGGGAGGGCAAAGGGCCGAGGAAGTGCCATGTGGGGTGGGAGAGGGGTCCCTCTTCTGGATATCAGGATGTCTTGGCTTACAGCTCCAGTTTCTGGAGTTTGCAGAGGCCCCCACTCTTGGTTCGAGGGAGCAAACAGGCTTTTTGTGTATGATGGTTAATTTTACGTGTGGACATGACAGAGCTAAGAGATGCCCAGAGGGCTGGTAAAACATTACTCCTGGGTGTGTCTGTGGAGGTGTTTCCGGAAGAAATTAGCACTGAATCAGGACACTGAGCAAAGTCTCCCCCTCCCCCCCATAAGTGTGGCATCATTCAATCCAGTGAAGGCCTGTATAGAACAAAAAGGCGGAAGAAGGTGGGATCACTTTCTCTGCTTGAGCTGGGATGTCTGTCTTCCCCTGTCTTTGGACACAGTGCTCAGATGGCAGATTGTAGGGCTTCTTGCCTTGGCCTCTGTCGTTGTGTGAGCCAATTCCTAGAATGAATGGTTTTCCATAGAACTATATCAATATGTCAATTTATGTCTATTGTTTATATCTTTGTCTCTACCTCTTCTATATCCACAATGGACAAAGCCAGGGTGGCCATCATTTTCCTGAGCAGGCCACGGGCTTCCTCCTGTGACATCCAGGGCTGCCTGCCCTCCCCAGTTCCATGTTTGGGGCTGGTTAGACACAGTTGGGCCATGGAACAACACTCTGGGGAGGCCAGGCATGGAGGTACCTTGAAAAACTTGCCAGGAGTCACAGATGGAATACTTCTATCCCCTGCTGCAGCCTCCAGAGCCAGGAGCGGGGCTCAGGGTCTTGCTTTTCTGAGATTTAGTCCCCTTTTGCAGGATCTCAGGCCTAAGGGGCTTGCTTTCATCCCAGCAGACCATTTGTGTACTTGACTCTCCATGTCCCACAAACAGAAATCAGGGCTTTTGGAATACTTTGTATGCACGTGAAATACTTTTGCATGCATGCAGGGGGTACTAGCTACACAACCACACCTTGACACCTGGCTTCCCTATCATCACAGGGCCTCTGTGGCCGAGACACATGGCAAGGAGGCAAAGGCCCCAGCAGGCCCCTCGCCCCATGCAGCTTCTCCCTCCGTCTCTGTGCACACTCTTCTTCCTGCCCCTTCTCTCTCTCAGAAAGACAAAGGACTCGACTCCCACCTCTCAGCTGATGCTCAGC
>JAQQSY010006744.1:0-10871 GCA_028646535.1 Procyon lotor
AATAAAAGTGAGAGTAGACATCCTTGTCTTATTCCTGACTATGGGAAGGGCTCTCAGTTTTTCCTCATTGAGGATGATGTTAGTTGTGGGTTTTTCATATATGACCTTTTTTATGTTGAGATATGTTCTAACACTTTTGTTGAGGGTTTTTATCATGAATGGGTATTGTACTTTGTCAAGTGCTTTTTCTGCCTCTATTGACATGGTCATATGGTTCTTATCCTTTCTCCTATTGATGTGTGATGTATCAGGTATCATTTGCAAATATTGAACCACCCTTGCAACCCAGGAATAAATCCCCCTTCATCACGGCAAATGATTTTTTTAAATGTATTATTGGATTCGGTTTGCTAGTATTTTGTTGAAAATTTTTGCATCTCTGTTCATCAGAGATATTGGTCTGTAGTCCTTTCTTTGTGGTGTCTATCTGGTTTTGGTAATAGTAATGTTGGCCTCATGGAATGAATTTGGAAGTTTTTCTTTTTTTTAATAGTTTGAGAATAGGTATTAAATCTCTTTAAATGTTTAGTAGAATTTGCCTGTGAAGCCAACTGGTCCTGGGCCTTCGTTTGCTGGAAGTTCTTTGATTATTGACTCAATTTCAGTTACAGACAGGTAACTGGTCTGTCCAAATTTTCTTCCTGCATCAGTTTTGGTAGGTTATATGTTTCTAGGAATTTGTCCATTTCTTCTACGATGTTCAATTTGCTGGCATATATTTTTTCATAATATTCTCTTGCATTTCTGTGGTGTTGGTTGTTTTCCTCTCTCATTTGTTTTTTTATTTATTTGGTCCTTTCTCTTTTTTTCTTGATAAATCTGGCTAACGGTTTATTAATTTTATTGATATTTTCAAAGAACCAACTCCTGGTTTCGTTCATCTGTTCTATTGTGGGTTTTTGTCTTTAGTTTCTATACCATTTATTTCTGCTCTAATCTTTATTATTTCCTTCCTTTTGCTGGCTTTAGGTTTTGTCTATTGTTCTTTAGCTCCTTTAGGTTATGTTAGCTTCTAAGCTTATGTTATTTGAGATTTTTCTTGCTTCTTGAGGTAGGACTGTATTGGTATAAACTTCCCTCTTAGAACCACTTTTGCTGCATCCCAAAGGTTTTGAACCATTGTGTTTTTATTTTTGTTTCCATGTATTTTTTAAATTCTTTTATTTCCTGGTTGACCCATTCATTGTTTAGTAGCATGTTATTTAGCTTCCATGTATTTGTGGTCTTTCCATATTTTTTCTTGTGGTTGACTTCCAGTTTCACAGTGTTGTGGTCAGAAAAGATGCATAGTACAACTTCAATCTTTTTTTTTTTTAAGATTTATTTATTTATTTATTTGTGAGAGAGGAAAAAAAGAAAAAGAGAGTGCAAGCAGGGGGAAGGTGAGAGGGAGAGAGAATTCCAAGCAGCCTTTCTGCTGACCCCAGAGCCTGGGACGGGGCTCAATCCTACAACCATGGGATCATGACCTGATCTGAAACCAACTGAGCCACCCAGGCACCCCCAAATTCATTTAGTCTTTTGGAATTTGTTGAGGTTTGTTTTTTGGCCTAATATGTGATTCGATGTGGAAAATGTTCCATATACCCTTGATAAGAGTGTGTATTTCACTATTTTAGTATGGAATGTTCTGAATATATCTGTTACATCTGTCTGGTCCAGTGTGACATTCAAAGCCATTGTTTCTTTGTTGACTTTCTGTTTGGATGATGTGAGCATTGATGTAAGTGGGATGTTAGTGTCTCTCACTATTGCATTATTATAGATTAGTTTCTTTATATTTGTTATTAACTGTGTTATATAAAGTGCTCACATGTTGTGTAGGTAAATATTTACAATTTTTATATCTTCTTGTTGCATTGGCCCCTTAACTGTTATATAGTGTCCTTCTTTCTCTCTTGTTTTAAAACAAGTCATTGTTTAGAAGTCTATTTTGTCTGATATATTTATTGCTACTCTGGCTTTCTTCTGACACCCATTTGCATAATAAATGTTTCTTCATTTTCTCACCTTCAGTCTGCTGGTGTCTTTAGTTTTAAAATGAGTCCTCTGTCAACTTATGTATTTTCTTTTTTTAAAGATTTTGTTTGAGAGAAAGAGAGAGAGATGAAGGGGGAGGGGTGGAAGGAGGAGGAGACAGAGAATCCGAAGCCAACTCAGCACTGAGTGAGGAGTCTGACACAGGGCTTGATCTCACAAGGGTGAGATCATGACCTGAGCTGAAACCAAGAGTCCAACACTTAACTGACTGAGCTACCCAGGTGGCACATGTCACCCTGTGCCTTTTAATTAGAGCGTTTTGTCCATTTACATTCAAAGTAATTATTGATATGTATTTATTGCCTTTTTATTACTTAATTTATAGTTGTTTCTGAAGGTTTTTTTTCTGGTTCTTTCTCATCTTTCACTCCTTCATGGTTTGCTGGTTTTATTTAGTGGTATATTTGGGTTTCTTTCTCTTTTTCTTAGCATGTCTGTCAGTGACTTTTGGTTTGTGGTTTCCATTAGGTATGTATATGACATCTACATATAGCAGTCTATATTAAGTTGATGGTCATTAAAGTTTGAATCCTCCCATCCCCACGTTTTAGGTATATGGTGTCATATTTTGCATTATTTGTGTGTGTGTGTGTGTGTGTGTGTGTGTGTGTGTGTGTATACTATTCTTGACTGTTTTTTTTTTAATAGAAATATCCATTTTTGGGCTCCTGGGTGGCTTAGTTGGTTAAGCAACTGCCTTTAGCTCAGGTCATGATCCTAGAGTCCTGGGATCGAGTCCCGCATCGGACTCCCTGTTCAGTGGGGAGTCTACTTCTCCCTCTGCCCCTCCCCCCCGTGCTCTCTTTTTCAAATAAATAAATTTTTAAAAATATTCATTTTTACTGCCTTTGTGTTTCCTACCTTCATACTGTCATTTTTAGTTTTTCCTTTCCACTCAAATAGTCCCCTTTAATATTTCTTGCAGAGCTTGTTTAGTGGTCATGAATTCTTTCAGTTTTTGTGTGGGAAACTCTTGCTCTCTCCTTCTATTCTGAATGATAACCTTGCTGGATAGAGTATTCCTTGGCCACAGGTTTTTCCCATTCAGCACTTTGAATATATAATACCACTCCTTTCTGGCTTGGAAAATTTGTGCTTAAAAGTCTGCTGATAGCCTTGAGGTTCCCTTTGTATGCAGTTATATTCTTTTGTCTTGTTGCTTTTAGTATTTTTTCTGTTATTATGTTCTGCCAATATGCTTATGATTGTCTTTGTGTGGATCTGCTTTTGTTGATTTTGTTGGGGGTTCTCTGTGCCTCCTAGATCTGGATATCTGTTTCCTTCCCCCAGATTAGTTTTCAGCTATTGTTTCTTCAAATAAATTCTCTGCTTCCCTTTCTTTTCTTCTTCTGGGACTCCTGTAATACAAATATTGTTATTGATGGAGGCACTGGGTTCCCTAAGTCTATTCTCGGTTTGCATAATTCTTTTTTCCCCTCTTTTGTTCAGCTTGATTACTTTTCATTACTGTCCTCTAGGTCATTCATTTGTTCCTCTTATAGACTGTTGTCATTCCATCAAATGTGTTTCATTTTATTTATTGACTCCTATATCTCTGCCATGTTATTCCTTATCCCTGGGTTAATTGTTTCACTGATGTCTTCCACTCTTCTGTCAAGACCAGTGAATATCCTTAAAATCATTGTTTAAATTCTCTATCGAGCATGTTACTTCTATCTGTTTTGCTTAGATCTCCAGCTGTGGTCTTGTCCTGTTCTATGGCCTTGTCCTGTTCTTTTATTTGGGACAAATTCCTCTGTCTTCTCATTTTGTCTCTGTAACTGTTTCTCTGTGTTAAGAAGGTCAGCTATGGGGGCGCCAGGGTGGCTCAGTTGTTAAGCATCTGCCTTCGACTCAGGTCATGATCCCAGGGTCCTGGGATCAAGCCCCACGTCAGGCTCTCTGCTCAGTGGGAAGCCTGCTTCTCCCTCTCCCACTCTCTCTGCTTCTGTTCCCTCTCTCACTGTCTCTCTCTCTCTGTGTCAAATAAATAAATAAAATCTTAAAAAAAAAAAAAAGTCAGCTATGTCTTCTTCTTGATTGCAGTGGCTTTATGAAGACAGGGTCCTGCAGTGCTCTGCAGTGTAGTGTCCTGTGTTCCTAGGGCCTGTCACTTCTGGGAGTGTCTCCAATGTGTTCTGCGTGTCCTCAGCTGTTGTGTGCTGGATGCTATAACCTCCAGGTCAGTTGTCTACAAAGGCTGTCTTTGCCTGTTGTGGGCAATGTTTGGTCCCCGGACTGACTGTGGTATGTTTTTACTAGGTATTCTCTGGTCTGCTTGTGAAATCAAACCTGTCACTGCTGCCACTGGAACCGAGGCCTCACAAAGCTCCTTGGTCTGGAGACGGGGTGTTGGCAGGGTTTAGAGCTCGTCTTCTAGGGGAGTGGGCTCGCTGTGCTGGAACAGAGGCCAGCTAAATGGGAAGGACCAATCTTCAGGAGTTCTGGGGCTGGGTGGGGAGTTTTGGTTTAAGTAATTTAGGTAGGGCAGATAGGCGCTGCACTAGTTCCCACAGGTGGCCCTGTGCTTATGCTGAGGGGTGAGGGAGGGAAATGGCTCTTGCCAGTTTCTTTGTTCCCAGAGGGGTCTCTCTGAATGCAGAGGCTACCTCTCTGTGACACATTTTGAGTTGAGTAACTAACCTTCCCACTGTGTGCCCCAGGTGCCCTTCAGATCACTATTTCCACGCTGTAAGTTTACAGGCTCTTTGTCCTGCATTCTTTCAAGAGCAGCTCTAGTGTCCTCCAAGCTCTCCCAGCCCTGTGGGTTATTTGGAATTGAAGAATTAGTTTGCGGAACACAGATTCTGGCATTAACCAGAAAAGTATCCCACCTGCAAGGTGAAAGCAAGGGGTTTTTATGAGAAAGGATGTGGGGGGCAATTACATGACTTGGATGAAAGAAAAAAAGTTAATTTTTATTCATGGACAGAACCAATGTGGTTACACATTGACTAACTATTCTCTTGGTGTTAATAAATGAAATTGTTCCTCCTATGCATTAGTTATTCTGTCTTCAGAAAGTCCGTAGCCAGGGGCTCCTGGGTGGCTCAGTGGGTTAAAGCCTCTGCCTTTGGCTCAAGTCATGATCTCAGGGTCCTGGGATTGAGCCCTGCATCGGGCTCTCTGCTTGGCAGGGAGCCTGTTCTTCCCTCTCTCTCTCTGCCTGCCTCTCTGCCTACTTGTGATCTCTTTCTGTCAAATAAATAAATAAAATCTCTAAAAAAAAATTCAACAGAGTACATTTTAAAGATTCAGTTAGCTTTATTAAATGATTCATGAATGTGGCAGCATCCCATTGTTGCTGAGCCCTGAAATCTGCATTTTTGCCCTATGAAGTTAGTGGTTATATGCTTAGTACTCAAGGGGGAGGGGACATGCAGGGAGTATTATATCATAAATATCTTTGAATTTCTACTTGTAAATTTCTACTCCCATGATTTCTCTGGTGCTTATCATTCAGTTCAGTATTAACTATTAGTGAAATTTATAGGCAGTCACGAAACCCTTTAAGAATGTAGCAACCAGCATGTATTTATTTAAACCTTATCGGAACTATTCAGGCTATAGGTCAGCCTTCAGGGCTAAAGGTGAACATTTTTCTGCTTCTGTCCTTGATCAGTTATCAAGCAGCCTGCATCCCCAGTTCCTGTAGCTAGTACTGGGAAAGAAGAAGAAAGAACAAAGTTAATAATTCTTGCATGGCTGTGGAAGACTATGTCTATGTGCAGCATGTGGAAATATGTGACAGTTTAGTTTACATGAATAAAGAAGGATATGCCCAGGGGCGCCTGGGTGGCTCAGTCGTTAAGCGCTTGCCTTCGGCTCAGGTCATGATCCCGGAGTCCTGGGATCGAGCCCCGCATCGTGCTCCCTGCTCTGCAGGAATCCTGCTTCTCCCGCTACCATTCCCTCTGCTTGTGTTCCCTCTCTCGCTGTGTTTCTCTCTGTCAAATAAATAAAATCTTTAAAAAAAGAAAAAAGAAGTATATGCCCAGATTCACAATCTAGCAAGTAGGGAGAATCCACAAAGAGCTACAGAAAGAGAAGTTTTTAAAAGCAAGACAAGGAAGTCATAAAAAAAAAAAAAAAGGATTATTTCAGGTGAGTTTGAGACAGCAGGGAATCTATTTAGGTTCCCTCACCCCAAACCAAGAAATCCGGTGTTCCTTGGTCTTTAGATGGAAGAGCCGAGCCACATGCTTCGTGGGTAACGTACCTCATGAGAATGCAGAAGTACAGGGAAAGGGAAGCAGGGCTTCGAGAACCAGAACAAACCAGTCTGCACCAAAATGGACCCAGCACTGACCTTTCACCAAATTTCTCCCTTGTTATAATACTAAAAATCATGCCCAGCAGTGGAATTAGACATATGCTGTGTGAAGAAGCATGACCCAAGTGTGCAAGTGCCCCCCAAATTCCCTACCCCTACATGCTTAGCCATCACCTTTTTCCTTCTTAAGTCTCTCTAAAGCTCTCCTTGACTTCTGGTGAGACAGCCCGAGGATCTTCCCTTTGGGCTGTCTCCCTTGTGCTTGAGCCAAAGTCCCAGTAAAGCCTTGCCTGGAACTCCTGTTTGTCCTCTAAAGAGCCCAAGGGCCCAATTCAGTATGGAGGTCACTTCCTCTGGGGAAAAAAGCATCTTATTAGGTGGTTTCCTGATTTTCCTTTGGGAGATGGAGAGGGCCTAGGTGACAGATAATTTTATTGGTGCTGACCGGACTGGTGAAGACAGCATTTCTGGGGGAGGTTGAAAGTGCTATTAGGTTAGGTATTAAATCCCTTTAATTCCATTTTGGGCCAATGGTTTTCTTTTAAAATGGGTATTTTGCTAGCAAAATGAGTTCATTTGAAAATAGCAGAAGAGGGGTGCCTGGGTGGCTCAGTGGATTAAAGCCTCTGCCTTCGGCTCACGTCAAGATCTCAGGGTCCTGGGATCAAGCCCCGCATCTGGCTCTCTGCTCAGCAAGGAGCCTGCTTCTCCCTCTCCCTTTGCCTGCTGCTATACTTGCTTGTGTGCTGTCAAATAAATAAATAAATCTTAAAAAAAAAAAAAGACAAATCACAGACAAGTCTGATGAAACAAAGGGAAGGTAATCTTTTATTAGCTATTAGTAGGAAATTGGGGAGGGTTGTTTTGAATACAAGTTCATTGGAGAACAGGAATTTGAGGTTGTAGAGTTTTGTTTGCCTCAAGCGGTGGTTAGTGCATTGTCGAAGGGACAGGGAGAGATCTTCTCTCTTTTTATTAAATGCAGGAAATAAAATTCCTACCTGAAAAGTATCTTGCCTTGGCAAAATAATTATCTTCCTTCTTGCTGCTGGTTATGCAAACTCCAAGGAGTGGTACATGAGACCTTCACCTTTGTGGGAGGTTTAAATGAGGTTTTCTTTACTCATTTTCACTTTTTTTTTTTTAAATACAGTGTTATAATTGTTCATGTATCATTTTCATACTTTTTAACACTAATGAAGCCTCCATAAAAATCCAAAAGGACAGGATTCAGAGAGCTTCCGGTTGGTGGCAAGCTCATAGAGGGCATGGAAATTCTTTGCCTTTTCCCCATACCTTGCCCTATCCATCTCTTCCATCCTGAGTTATATCCTTTTATGATAAACTGGTAATATGGTAAGTAAAATGGTTTTCTGAGTTCTGTGAATCAAATACAAGAAGGGATAATCGGAACCTCCAATTAGTAAGCTGGTTGGTCAGCAGTACAGGTGACAACCTGGGCTTGTAACTGATGTCGGGAGGAAGGTGGTATTCTCACAAGACTGAGCCCTTAACCTGTGGAATCTAATGCTCTCTCCAGGTACATCACGTCAGGATTGAGTTAAATGGTAGGACATCTAGGTGGTGGTGGAGAGTTGCTTGGTGGTGTGGGGAATCCTCCCCCAACATTTAAAGAAGAGATAATGGTGGCCCAAGCTAGTGTGTTAATAGTGGAGATAGGAATAGAGGAATTTGAGATACAGTCAGAGGAAAAATGTTAGAATTTGCTGAAGGAGGAAGAGGAGAAGGAAGAATGGAAGATGACACTGCAATTTTCTGATTTGTTTGACAGAAGCACAAGCCAAAGAAATAAGCAAATTGTACCTGCTGTGCAGTCTTCCCCAGAAGATAGAAATAACTTGTCCCCATTATTCAGTCTTGAGTTTGGGCCCTTCTAATGATTATGACATGACCTGGCCTTTCACGTTAAATATAAAGAATAACGGAACAAAAATTGAAGGTAGCATACTAGTAAGAATATTTTCTGAAGATAAGAACTTGGTTCTTTGTGGTTAAAATCATTTGGGTGTGCTGGCATTTCTCAGAAGAGAAAATCAAGATGAGAATCTTTCCCCAGTACTGTTGTGTCTAAAACCTTTCCACCTTAATTTCCTTGGACGTGGATAGTTTTTCCCCAGTCCTTTCAGTCACAGTCTACATTGAGAGGCTCTCACTTTCTCGAACTTCCTTCTCCCTGACTATGTTGCCTCCTGTATTGATTGCACCTTGAAATTTACTCACTTCCAATCAGATTATAACCCATTCTAACGTAATAAGGGTAACTATAGAAATGCAGTAGAAAATACACATGAAAATAATAAGTGTGATTTTTTTTGTAAAGATATTTTTATTTGAGGGAGAGAGAGAGTGAGAGCAAGAGAGCATGAGAGTGAGGTGAGGGGTAAAGGGAGAAGCAAACTCCCCACTGCACAGAGAGCCTGATGCAGGACTCCATCCCAGGACTCCAGGATCATGACCTGAGCTGAAGGCAGGTGCTTAACCGACTGAGCCACCCAGACGCCCAAGTTTGTAATTCTTAATAGGGAAATACTAGAAATACTAGAAGCCTTCCTATTAAGTTAGGAAAGAGACAATATATCCATTTTTTTTTCTACTCCTAGTTAACATTTCTTTAGAGGCACTAGGTAGAGTAGTTCAACAAGAAAAAACTTAGAGATAAAACAAAATTCTGAAAAGAAATATTACTAAATGCTTGATCTATAGGGAGTATGCAGAGAGGAAAAATGTTTATAATTTATCACCCTCTGAATCTGAAGTTAAACAGACTCACTAATCGTTAATGATTAGTAAGTGAATGAAGATCTCAGTCTTCGTTCAATCTCCACCCTATTTCCGTTCTCCCATTATAGACATTCAAAATATCTTTATATTGAATATGTTCCTACAAAGTCGTATATTTTACAAGCCTGTATCTTTTTATCTATACACATATCTTCTGTTCCTTTTTTCTTTCTCACTAACCACCATGTTATTACAATCCTTCTGTTGCAGTGTAAATGTTTCTCAGGGCATCCACATTTTTTGCCTGTCTACTCTTCCAGGGGATGGATCCTTAGGTTACCTCCAATACCCAGTCACCATAAGAAATTAAATAAACATCCTTGTATATATCCCTTTATGGACCTGTTGGAGAACTTTGAAGGCCATTGATGTCTGGATCATAGGGTATGAGTTTACTTGTCTGAGCAGTGTCAAATCATCTTTAGATCAGTTGTACAAGTCCACATTTCCACTAGCATTGCGTATGAGTGTTTCTGTACCCCTAAATCTGTAATGGACACGGCACTATCTAGCCTTTTCACATTTATAAGTTTGAAGTTTCTAAAGTATTTGTACTATTTTGTAATATTTATAGTATTACTTTGCTTTTCCCTAATTGCTAGTGCTTTTGAGTATTTTTTTAACGCTTGTCTGCTTTTTGAGGTTCTTTATTGATAAATTGCCTCTTTGTACCTTGTGCTCATTTTTCAATTCAGATTGCTGCCTTTTTCTTGTTGATAGCAAGAGTTTCTTAAATAAACTAGGTATTCTTTGGCAGTTTTAAATTCTGCAAATAATCCTATATATATTCTGTTTCTATTTTATTATTAAAAAGCCTTTATTTTAATACCATAGTTATATATTTTCACCCTGTGGTTTATAGTACTAAATTGCTATTTGTTTTTCTGTTCTGTGATCATGAAGAAATTCTCCAGTTTTGTCTATTAACTTTGTAGTTTTACCTTATACATTTAGGTCTTTAACCCATTCCAGAGACCAGTTTTGTATTTTCACTTCTTTTTTTAAGTTTTATTTTTTTATTTGAAAGAGAGGGAGGAGGGACAGAGGGAGAAGAAGAAATAGGCTCCCTGCTGAGCAAGAAGCCCCATGTGGGGCTTGATCCCAGGACTCTGGGATCATGACCTGAGCCAAAGGCAGATGCTTACCCGACTGAACCACCCAGGTGCACTCCAGTTTTGTATTTAAAAAAAAATTCTCCCAGGGGCACCTGGGTGACTTAGTCAGTTAAGCATCTCCCTTTGGCGCAGGTCATGATCCCAGGGTCCAGGGATCAAACTCCATTGGGCTCCCTGCTCAACGAGGAGTCTGCTTCTCCCTCTCCCCCTGCTCATACTTTGAGAATATGTGTATGATATCTCTCCCTCTCAAATTAATAAAATCTTAAAAAAAAATACCCATATTTCTCCATAATTGCCTCTTTCAACCCTTCTCTGTGAGGTTATGTTTTTTTCCCTACCCATGGATGAAATGTTTGACAATTGCTTTTACAGTCTTTACTAGTAAGTAATCTAGTGGACCAGATGGATCACCCTCAGTTTGCCAAATAAAATGCTCAGTGCATTGTATTGATTAGGACTCTAAATTCTGTTTAAAATTAAAATTTCTCTCTTCTGACAGCTCAGTCTTTTTTTTTTTTTGACAGCTCAGTCTTTTTAAAAAAAATTTCAGTTTCTTCTATATTTAATGCAACTATTAATAATTTAATATAATTAACAACATTCACAAGTTAGTTGCGCCTCATTCTTTTTTTTTTTTT
>JAQQSY010006745.1:0-10871 GCA_028646535.1 Procyon lotor
TTCTTCAGAGAAGTGTCTGTTCATGAAAAAATATCCAGTGGAAAAAAGATAGTCTCTTCCATAAATGGTGCTGGGAAAATTGGACAGCTATATGTAGAAGAATGAAACTTGACCATTCTCTTACACCATACACAAAGATAAACTCGAAATGGATAAAAGACCTCAATGTGAGGCAGGAATCTATCAAAACCCTAGAGAAGAACATAGGCAGTAACCTCTTCAACATTGGCCACAGCAACTTCTTTCAAGACATGTCTCTAAAGGCAAAGGAAACAAAAGTGAAAAGGAACTTTTGGTACTTCATCAAGGTAAAAAGCTTCTGCACAGCAAAGGAAACAGTCAACAAAACAAACAGGCAACCCACGGAATGGGAGAAGATGTTCGCAAATGACACTACAGACAAAGGGCTGATATCCAAGATCTATAAAGAACTCCTTAAACTCAACACTCAAAAAACAGATAATCACGTCAAAAAATGAGGGTAGATTTAACAGGCGACACTGAGAAGAAAAACAAATCTAATTCGGAGGAGTAGGTAAAGTGCAGCCTGTCAAAAGCAAACAACCTGAGGCATTTCTCTTCATAGATAGGTTCCTGCCTGTCTGTACTTTGGCACAAGCATGTGTGGGCAAATATCTTATTTGACATTGTCTTAAAAAGGCAGAGCTCCAAAGACAATGCTTGTGTCCCTGGCAAACACTCTGTAAAGAGTAAGTTCCTTTAACATGCAGACACAAATTTTCATGTTTCCTGCAAATTAAGTTTTAGTATGTATGTCTTACTGGCTTTGCTTCCCTTTCACCACTCTGTGGGAGGCTATAATATTGTCTCCTGAGCATTCGTCTTGACTCTAACTTTCACCCTTTGGCTTCTGCCCCAGTGTTTTTCACAACATGGTCAGTGTCTCCCTTGCCCACTCCAATCCCCTAACCTCCCACCCAATGACTGCTTTATTGGAAGGGTATCCAGAATGGGTAGCTTCCCACTAGCACGATAACAATGACACTTACACAATCCCTTTTATTTTACAAACTGATTTCCTAGGCATGGCATGCTTTACTTCTCACAACACCCCTGTGTGGTAGTTTACCTCAAGTCAGATAATGAAGAAATTGGGGTAGGGAGAGGTGACAAAGCAAATAATATCAGTTATGACGTGGCTCATCATATCTTTAATTAATCCTCTGCGTTAACTATCACACAGCATCATCTTCACAGAGAAAAAACCTTTATTGACCGATGAGTCCTGTAATTTGCATTTTATAAGTTCTGGTTCTAGGCATTGTTTTAATTAGGACAGTCCTTATATGGAGTCTCCTGTATTGTTCTATGTATGTCTATATTAGGATGGCTAGAAAAGGGAAATCGCCTTGGTAAGAAACATGAGAAACTGCTGAGTATCAAAAAAGGTGAAGGAAATACATTATTTAACACAAAAAAGAGAACATTTGAGTTACTAAAACAAAACGTGATTTGAATAATTATGAGTCTATGATCCACATGAGTCCATGGTCTTGCCAGTGAGATTCCCTGAAGGCTATTCTAAAACCTTGCTGGGCAACCAGTGGAAAAAAATTGTTGAAGAAACAAAGGCTATTCTGCCATTTCCCTGTTGTGGTTGTGAGCCAGATTTTATGTAATAAAGTGCCATTTAAAGTATGAGCTGTAGCTGACTTTATTTCTGCGACTGATTTCATTAATTCTAAAGGGCGAACACTGAACATGGGTTGACCCTTATGGAGCTGTAGTTTAAGTCACATAAATTATTTAAATGTCAAACCATTCTTGAAAGATTAGTAAATATTTTTCTTTTTTTTTGTCATGGGAGAAGCCCATATATGAATAATAATAATAATAATAATAATAATAATAATAATAATAAATATGGTATAGTAGAGGAAAAGGCAGGCCCTGTGGTGCTTCATGATTATTCTGCAAGTGAAATCATTACTCTGGTTTTGGTTGGTGACTTAATGGCAGGACCTTTTATCTGAAGAGTGAGAGGCTATGGTTGCCAATGGAGAGATATGAAAACTCTGGCCTTTGATGTATTATATTTGTACTCTTAGTTTTCATATCTCTGACGTATGTGTACCTTCCCACACAGATTTGCACCCAAGTAATATGACTTTCTTTTTGCCAAGCACGTGGAATTTGTATATCCAAATGCAGCCCATCCACTTCAAAATGAAAGTGTTTTTCTACATTATTGCCATTTTTAAGCTTTTGGGATTTCACTATTTTGGTGCCTTTTGCTTTTTAATACCTTCAAGGTGTTAAGTTTTGCTTCTTAAAGTGGAGTTGATTTTGGAAAGAGCTAAAAGTCATTTGGTGAGGTAGATGACCATGCCAAGCAACACCGACTGTGGTAAAACATCAGCTGAGAATATGAGCACTCTTGCCTGAACAGTCCAATTTCTGGTTGTTCTAATCTTTTACTTTTTTTTTAAATAAAGAACTTTTTTATAAAGAAGTATGAGTTTTTTGATCTCAAAGACTCCCTTTTGCAGAGTCAAAATATCAAGGATCTGCCTGATTGAACTCAACCTAACCTTACAGACTTATTTCCCATGACACTGCCATTAACTGTGGTCATGTGACCTACATGACCTTCCTTCAATACTCACCAGCTCTACACCTTTGCCTATGCTGTTCTTTAAGAAGGAGGCTTTCCTCCTTATCCTCATTGATTTCTATTTACTACTCCTTCACTTCACAAAAGTTTTAATATGGCCATCATCAGTTCTGCTTACTTACTTATCTTTAAGGATCTATAGAATGACGATTCCCATATCTTCCCAACTGGAAATTAATCTCTCTGAGTTTCCCCAGCACTGTGTTGCCTTCTTTTGTCATGTAGCTATTAGATTTTAAGCTTTTTAAGTGCCTTCAGTTTTATAGGATGAGCATCTAGCCCAGTTTCTTCTCCTGTTAAATTGGAATTATAATAACAGACCTATATTCTTCTTTCTTCTTACTGACCCTCTGCAATTTGTTTGTATTTACTTATTAAAAATAACTTACAGATCAACAACAATGCATCTGTGCAAGCAATGAGCATATAAAAATTAATATGAATATCTTGTTCTTGTGGCATTCACAGTTTACTAGAGGAGCCAGTGACCTAATTAAGTTACTGCAAATCAATGGGATAAGTGCTGTTGTAGAAATAAATACAGGGTTGAGTTGTGACTCAAAGTAGAGAGTAATCAGTTCGTGGTTGGATGGTTGAGGACAGCTCCATGGACCAGAAGGCACTAGCTCTTATTCTCAAAGGACAAATAGGTGTCACCAAGTAGACAAAGATCAAGAGGACATTCTAGAAAGGGAAAAATATATAAAGGCATTAATATATAAGAAAGTATTGTATCTTTAGTCAACTGCAAAGGGTTGTTTTTTTGGAGGGTTGTTTTGTTGGAGGGTAAGAAATGAGATGAGAGAGAAGAAAAGGGTAGATTTTAGAGAGTCCCGTGTGCTCTGCACAGGAGCCTGGACTTTGTGTGGTTGAAAGGGAACCGTGAAAGTAATTAAATCACAGGTAACAGGATTTGGTTGTAATTTAGAAAGGTCTGGAGCAGTGGGGACTAATACAAAGATCAAATGCAATAATACATTCTCTACAATAAAATATGCACCTCACAAAGATGAGGACTTATCAAATGATGGGATCTGTAATATAAAATAGCTTACATATTATCTAAAAGAAAATGTATCAGCAATGTCTGCCAGATGAAGACCTATATTTTCTCCAATGGATCCAGAAAAAGTAAATGGCTTTAATAGAAATATTTAAAAAAAATGAAAATTCAAACTAACTTGATTATTTGTTGTTAAATATTAAATCCAGGCCCAGTGACCAAGAAACACCACCATGAAAACTGAACTTGGTGGGCATGATGCCAGCGAGGTGTAGAGGAATGGGGAGAAAGCCCCAGAGGAAGGGAATAATTTTAGTGCAGGATTTTCACAGATCCATGCCCCATACTCTGCAACTGTCTTCAATAGAATGTGCCTTTGCTCCCCAGAACACTATGAAAAGAGGGCAGCCTTTCCTCTCCTCCTCAGTGGCCTTCAAGAAAAGCACTGTCTGAAGTCTTCCTCTCTAAGTTTCCTTCTAGGCCACAGAAGGCCAACCACCTTGGCTTGAAAATAGTGTTGCTTTGCTAATTTCCCACAAAAAGTAAGATCTGGAGAAGCCTAGGTGAGTTGCTTGCATATGGCTGCATCATAAGCAAGAACCTGCCATTTCCTCTTGGCTGCATGCACATATAGCCCCAGGAAAATTGGCCCAGGAAAACCCCAGGATTGACCACACCTTTGGATAATATGGGTTCATCAGGTGGTCAAGAGAGAAGTATACAAACAAAAGGCAGAGATATAAAACAGAATTTTGTGTGGCCTGACTTACAAGAGTTTGAGACCTGGAATGGTGGGAAATGAGATTGGAGAAAGAGGCAAGAGCTAGATCTTGGAGGGTCTTGAATTCTGTTCAAAGGAGCTGATTTGTAGGAGAGAGGGGGCCCCCAGAAATAAGTCAATTAGGGAAGAACCAGGATCAGGTTGTAGGTTAGAAGGACCTGAAGGCTGTGTGGAGGAGGGTGGGTTGTCGTCCACAGCAAGCCCACAGAGGGTAAGATTTGAATTTCCTATTTGCCCAGTGAGAACATATGACACCTGGTAAGGGTGTCTGCATTATACCGCTCTGTGGGTCCAGGAAAATAACTCAGAGATTCCACTGTAAGCAAGATGTCGGGTCTTCATTACCCTGTCAATCTTTTACTACACATGAGCCTTCTTCATACCAATCTCTCAGCTCTAGCCTGAGAATCATTGGTTCTTATTCTAGATGGGAGGAGGAGCTGAGAACTGGAGCTTCAGGCGGAGCTCCATTAATCACCAAGGTGAGGCAGCCAGCTATAAAACCCACACCCCATACTGAACTGAGTGTGAGTCGGGTACCTTTGAAAGTGTGGCTGAACCCCAACAAACACCTCACTCTAATTTTGTCCTCCCTACCCTTAGGTGAAAATGAGTCAAACCAGGGAGTACCTACGAAGTGTTGGGGCAATCTGGTTCTTTACAAAGAAAGAGGCTTCATGGTCATTTAGGGAGAAAGGAAGATTTCCTGGGGGTTCTGGAATGTCCTGATTTTTCTATTTTTTTTCTACTTAGATGATGCCATTCTTTAGCTTTTGCTCTAATCTAGTTCTCCCCATAATAATTTTTGTCCTTTGGGCACCTGGGTGGTTCAGTTGTTGAGAGTCTTCCTTCTGCTCAGGTCATGGTCCCAGGGTCCCGGGATGGAGCCCCACAACAGGCTCCCTGCTCGGGCAGGAAGCCTGCTTCTCCCTTTCTCTCTCCCCCTGCTTGTGTTCCCTCTCTTGCTGTCTCTGTGCCAAATAAACAAATAAAATCTTTTAAATAAATAAATCAATCTTATGAATAAATAAATAAATAAATTTTGTCCTTCAGAAAACTGTCATTGGGCCAAGTACTTAATAGATCCTCAAAATTTGCCAATGAACTTATTTTATTTATTTTATTTTTAAACTTATTTTAAAAGGCTAAGTTGGAACAAGGAAGCAAGATTTAGATGTAGTAGCTTTATTGGTTACCGGAAGTAGAAAAACAACCTATGTTGCTGTTGTCACTGACTCTCTGGTCCAAAAGGCACCTTAAAGTCTCTGTGGCTCTAGCTTGATTCCACCCTAGGACACCAAGCGGCAGTTACCCAGCCTGTTAGTAGGCGGGGTGTGGGGATCTCCTTGCTTTCTTAGGCAGCTCTTCTGACGGAACTGAACCATGCTTCCCATAATGGTAACCCACTACTCATAGTTCCATTTTCCTACACGGAATAATTTTTACCCTTTTCTCATAAGAGAGAAGGGGCACAAACTAGACTATCATCACAAACACAGCAATCCTTGCCTCTGGTGAATGCGAGGACCAGTGCCATTTGTTTGGCAATAATTCCTTGGTTCAGTTTTTTGCCCTTTGCATATAGTGTTCTGCCCCCTTCCTGTCCTCCTTTTTCTTTTTTTTTTAACCCACTTTTCAAATATGTAAAATATGTAGAATCTGATCTTTACCAACGGTAGCATCAATTCTTGCTTCTTAAGCCATTCCCAATACAGAGCCCTACCTGGAGTTTTACAATATGGACTAAACGTCCATGATTTGAACTTTGGAGTAAAATTCAGCCCCCTCCCCCCAATGAGATGTTGCAGCTTTGCTGAGAAGGATCTGGTGGAGGGGCAATATTCAGATTTCCTGAAAATCCTGGCAACATGATATTACCAGAATCTTCTATAGTCACTTTTCAAACCTTTAGGACTCAAGTCTCCTTGCTAAAAAATGACTGTCCAAACTCTCTTAAAATATCAGGCTGGTCACGGTTCAAGATGTAGTTTTGAATCATTACCTCTCTTTGTGACCTTTCTTCCTGTCTAGAATAAGTAAGGAGGTGGGTGGATGTCTGTGGCAAAATATGGGAGGAAAAGATGGGCCAAGTGGATGGAATTGTTTCTCAGTGTGGTTGGGCCTCACAGCTTTTTAAGGTTGTCTTAAAACAAAACAGTTTCTACACTTCTCACCCTCTTTTGACCAACTCCTTCCCCACCTTTTCACCCTAAACCCCCAGAAACCACAACAACAGTCAAATAACTAAACACATGAAACAAATAAAACTGCCTCTGTAATGCCTCTCTGGTCACGCCAACCCCTTGAGAGATGCTTTTCTGGTAAACAGTAACAGGCAGAATTTCTCGAGAGAGCCAGGCACACAACAGACTCTGCACCCTCAAGGCAGAAGGGAGAGGAAAGGCCAAAGCTTCTGGAAGGGTTTGGGCCTGTTGGTACTTGGAAACTGGGGAGAAGGTGGGGCAAAGGCACTCCCAAGAATCCTGGCAGACTCAGAAGGGAGAGGAAGAAAAACCTCCTGTGTTTGCAGCCATCAGGCTGTGAAGTGACAGGCTAAAAAGGAGATAAAGTGTCCAGGAGTTTTTTTTTTTCTTCCAGTTTTATTGTGATAATTAATTGACATACAACCTCAGATTGGTTGAAGATGTGTAATATAATGATTTGATGTACATATGTATTGCAAATGATTACTACACTAAGTTTAACGTCTATGACCTTGCTTTTTTTTTCTTGTGAAGGGAACTTTTAGGATCTAGTCTCTTAGCAACTTTCAAAAATGATACAGTATTGTTAACCATATTCACCATACTCTATATTATCTCCCCAGAACTTATTTATGTTATAACTAGAAGTTTGTGCCTTTTTGAGCTCTTTTACCCATTTCCCCTACCTAGATGACTTACTTGTGGCAAACACCAACCTTTTCTCTATTTCTGTGAGTTTGGGTTTTTTTTTTTTTTTTTTGATTCCACATATATGTGAAATCTTACAGCATTTGTCTTTCTCTGTCTGACTTATGTAACATAATGCCTTCAGGATTCATCCATGTTGTAGCAAATGGCTGGCTTTTCTACTCCTTCTCCTCACCTCCTTCTTCTTTAGGATTTTCTTCTTTTTTATGGCTGAATAATATTCCTCTCTCTCCCTCTATTTGTGTGTGTGTTGCATTTTGAGTTTTTTAAAAGTAAAGAATGGGCATGGCCATTCTTTACTTTTAATGACCTCAAGAGTGTATGCACATGCTAAGGGGGAGGAGAGTGGCTGAAGATATAGGGGCGAGAAGAATAATGAATGAAATATGGTTCTTTGAGAAAGTCGAAGGGGTGGGGTCCAGAGTGTGGGCCGAAGCAATTAGAGAAGAGAAAACAGACTCTGCTGTCATTGTAATGGAGAGGAGGATGGAATTGCTGGAGTAGATGCAGATAAAACTTTCGGCATGGGTCTGAGTGGGAATGTGGGATGTTTTCCTGATGGTCTCTAATTCACAGTGACATGGAAGAGAAGGTGGTGGCAGGATTTCTTAGTAAGTTCTTCCCCTATGAGGCCTCTGGAACCATTGAGCTAGAGTGACAGCTGGATTTGAGCACATCCTCATTTCTCACTCCCCTCACTCTCCAAGAACATGGAATAGTGTGTGCGTGTGCATGTGTGCGTGCGTGTGTGTGTGTGTGTGTGTGTGTGTGTTCGCACATGCTTGGGCACCACGTGCACTGTGTCTGGAGGGAACTGAGTGGGAGGTAGTGTGGGGGACACTTTTTCTTTCTGTGTGGCTCTCTCCATGCCTCATCACTCCTAACCTCCACCTCACCTTCTTCCTTTGTTTTCTTCAGGATTGTTCTGTCTTCCATCTCTTCATTGTTCTTTCTTTCCTTCCATAGCCAGAATATCTGCCTTCAACTGGCTGCTTTCATTAAGTATCTGTTCGTATTTTTTGTTATGAATGCTAGAAGTCTGATAGTTCATCAATATCACCAGTTCTTTTCCTTCCACAAGGCTAGCTGGTCGACAGAGTGTGTGGGAGGCCATGATGTACTATTAGACAAGGTTCTTACCTTCTCAAAAACAGGCCCAAATTACATGGCAAGTGGAAACAGAGCCAATTTTTGGAGATGGTGATCTTTCATCTTCATCTTGTTTCTGTCTTCACTTCTCAAATATTAAGCCTGGGAAAGATGTGCTGAAGGCCCTGAATGAAGGGCTCAAAATATAATATGCAACAGTTGCCAAAGGGCAACTCAAAATCAGCTTTCTTGATGAAACCACAGGTTTGGTTCAGTAGGTTTAACATCCTGCTTGAATCAGGCAGCGTTTGGACTCAATTCTGCAACTGACAACATGACTCACCTACTAAGGAAATTGATTAAGAACATTAAAAGAATTTTTAAATTGTGGTAAGATATACATAACACAAACCTTGTCATCTTAACCACTTTTAAGAGTAATGTTCAGTACTATTAAATATATTCACATCATTGTACAATCTCCAGAATTTTTTCATCTTGCAATAGTGAAACTCTATACTCATTAAACAACAACTCTCCATTTTCCCTTCCCACCAGCCCCTGGCAACTGCCATTCTCCTTTTGTCTTAATGAATTTGACTATTCTAGGTACCTCATATGAGTGGAATCATACAATAATTGTCCTTTTGTGGCTGGCTTATTTCACTTCGCACAATGTCCTCAAGGTTCATCTATGTTGTAGCATATGTCAGAATTCCCTTCCTTTGTAAGGTTGACTAACATTTCATTATATGTATATAGCATATTTTGTTCATCCATTCATCCACTGATAGACACTTGGATTGCTTCTATCCTTGGCTTTGTGAATAATGTTGCTGTGAACATGCACATACAAGTACCTGTTTGAGTCTCTACTTTCAATTCAATTTGAATTTGGGTATATACCTAGAAATGAAATTGCTGGATCATATGATAACTCTGTTTTTAATTCTTTGAGGACCTGCTATACTGTTTTCCATAGAGACTGCTATGTTTTTCATTCCTACCAAGAGTGCACAAGGATTTCAACTTCTCCACATCCACACAAACATTTGTTATTTTTTTTTTTAAAGATTTTATTTATTTATTTGAGAAAAAGAGAGACATCACAAGTGGAGAAGGGGCAGAGGGAGAAGGAGAAGCAAGGAGAAGGACACAGGGCTCAATTGGAGGACCCTGGGATTATGACCTGAGCCAAATGCAGATGCTTAACTGACTGAGCCACTGAGGTGCCCCATCTGTTTTTTTGTTAATAGCTTACATAATGTATGTGAAGTCGTTTTGATTTGAATTTCTCTAATGATTAGTGATGTTGAATAATTTTTCATGTATTTATTGGCCATTTGTATATCTTCTTTGGAGAATTACCTAGGTCCATTATTTAATCAAGTTTTTGTTGTTGTTATTGAGATTAAGAACATTTTGAGATTTTTATGACATGTATCTAGAATGACATAGTAGAATCTATTGAAGTCCAAGGCTTTTTATTTTTCTCCAGCGACTTTATCAGGGTTCCTGTTGACAAACACAGTGAGCTCCTTGAGATAAATTCCACCATTAAGTGTGACTGTACCCAGTTTTAATGTTAACATATGATAATTTGGGTCAGTTTTTTTTAGATAAACCAGATGCTATGTCTCTTGACATACCCAATATGATGGTATTCTTTATTCTCTGTGCTGATGACATGGCCCTGCATGAATTTTTTTAAAATTTTATTTATTTGACAGACAGAGAGAGCACGATCAGGGAGAGTGGGAGAGGGAGAAATAGAGCAGGGAGCCCAAGGTGGGGCTTAATCCCAGGACCCTGGGATCATGACCTGAGCCAAAGGCAGATGCTTGCTAGACTGAGTCACCTAGGTGCCCTAAATGGATGGTTTTCATCAGGAGAAAAAGCTCAGTGTCAAGTATGCCATTTTTACAATATGTTCCTGGGAAGCAGAGCTATATGGGTCTTTGAAGAGCTAAGTATAATTATGTTTCCAGGGTTCTCAGTTGGTGGCGTGTAATTTGGGCCAACACCACCCATTGGAGCCATGGAGCTTCAGTACTGTTGCAAATGAATGGCTCTGGAGGGGCCACATTGAAGTTTGTAAGTGGTAGGTCCAGATGGTTGCCAGCTTCTCTCCTAAAAATCTTTCAGGCCAAGGATATCTTGTAAGTACCAAAGGTACAGAAATTTAGGGTTTTGCTATACTTTTTAGTGCCTTGGGTACAGATCTGAGCCTGCTTTTTTTAAAAATTTTTTAAATTAAAAAAAATTTTTTTTGAGCCTGCTTTTTTTTTTTTTTTAAAGATTTTATTTATTGACAGAGAGAAACACAGCGAGAGAGGGAACACAAGCAGAGGGAATGGTAGTGGGAGAAGCAGGCTCCCCGCAGAGTAGAGACCCCAAAAATCTTATTTACCTATGGGTGTCTTTAGCCCACTCTCTTAAGGTCATACTACT
>JAQQSY010006746.1:0-10871 GCA_028646535.1 Procyon lotor
CAAAGGATATATAACCTGAGAAGAGAGAGAAACAAAGTTGACTTATTGCTTACTACTGACAGTTCATGAGCATTTTGTGAGGAGAATTAAAAGCAATGTGAAATCTATCTGTAATGTAATTACAGAAAAGAGCTTTCAGCTGTCAATCATGGCAACAATCACAGAAATGCACTTAATAAATTCACTTAAAAATATTTATAAAGAATTAAAGTAGGGAATATAGGTTAGCCTGGTAGAAAGAAAAAATATTGAGCAAGGATGTTGTATACGCTTTGAATAGATGTATCATGTAATTATGATGCATTATTACTAGTAATTACCCCTGAGAGCCCATATAAATATGAATGGAGATCTTTACCATGTTGGAAATGGGAAGTAAACACTATATAATACCAACAATTACTCTTAAAACCCTCACAATGCCATTACTGGATAGGTTTTTGATAGGATTTCCCTATTATATTTTCCCCCGTTTCCTTTTCCTTCTTAAAGTATGCTAAAATGCACCCTTCCAGAAGGAATTTTTTTTTTAAAGATTTTATTTATTATTTGGCACAGAGAGAGACCACAAGTAGGCAGAGAGGGAGGCAGAGGGAGAGGGGGAAGCAGGCTCCCCGCTGAGCAGAGAGCCTAATGTGGGGCTCGATCCCAGGACCCTGAGACCATGACTTGAGCTGAAGGCAGAGGCTTAAGCCACTGAGCCACCCATGCGCCCCCAGAAGGAATTTCTAATATACTAATGACAATTAGTCATTTCAAAACATTGATTTTGAATCAATGTTCAAAAACAGTCCAATAACTAGAGCAATAAGCTAAAACTAAGATGATGAGATTTCATAGTGATAATTTACATAAAGACAAAATTCAAAGGCAAACAGAAGACTTGATTTAAAACAGTTTACTTCAAAATGATCTGGGCATGGAGACTGACTATGGATCCGACAGGAGCCCAAAGCATATGTTCCCGGGGAGCGGGGGAGAGAGGAAGCACTAGGTTCATTAACGGTAGGAGCCTGATTTCCATGTCAAGCCCCCCCAACCCTTCCAATCCAGACTACATCTAGACTATGACATTCATTTCAGGACAAAAGGAGAGCCTGTCCATTGGTGAAGGCGGGATGATGCAACCTCTTAAAACCCTATCACATGAGAAAGATCTTAATAAATCTACAATTCTTAGTACCCCCCCCCCCAAATGATTTAGAGTTATGGTACTTTCGTGATCTTTCAAAAGGTAGCTTGAGAATAGGTCAGGCTGTCTACACTTACCCAGCATAAGACGACACATTGAAGACAGACAGATATAACCAGGATTAGAGCAGAACTGAATTAATTAGCATGTAAAAAAAAATGCAGATTAAATGCTATACTTCTATCACTGGAAATAAATGAAAAAGCCATTAAATCACATTCCATCAATTCAGAATGTATACTGTATCAGTGTGGGTGAAGTGTAAATTTATTAAATCTCATTGAAAGTGTAAGCGAGATTGCTGTTTCAGGGCAATTTCAATCTATTAAAAGAGACTCAACCATGTTTAATGGCTTCACCATTTCCAATTGTTTGCCATTCATAGGATATAATGACATAGGACACTTTTAGAGCCGTGACAGCAAGTCCTACAAGCTGCTCCTCGCTAACACTTTGTTAATAGTTCGAGTGAGTAGCAGAACATTAACCTGTTGGTTTCTTTCACAATGCCGAATGAAATTGGGTGTAAGAAAATTGCATCTCTTTTTAAAAATATCTCCATTTCGTGAGTTCCCTTCTTCAGACTGTCCTTACTGCAATTATGCTCAAATAATGACATTTCAGTGCTTCATTAACTACTGAAAGCATGGACATTCCAGTAATAAAAAGCAGTGGAGCCTCTACTTTCTCTGAAATTTGCACTATATTCCAATCCTATGATGAGCCTAGTTTTGATTTTTCTTATTTTATCATCCATTTGACACATGGAATACATCGTAAAGCCAGGGAAAGGCATCAGGTTCTAGGGCCGACTGCCATCTGCCCTGTCTTACATAGTCCATGTGCCATGTAATGTGACTATGGGACACCATGGGAAAAAGCCAGGGACAGGGCATGGAAGTCACCTATTTTTAAATCTTGTTTATGGATTTCTCATCATTGTTTCCACATTCGCTGAACTCAATTTCCCATATCCTGAAATGCTCCAAGACCAGAACTTGCAGTATGATCTCTGTTCCTTCTGGACCTGACCAGAAAAATCCCTGACGTTTCCACACTTCCAGCCAACTGGAACATTCTAAGATGGTCTTTCCTCATGTTCCCAGGGATGCGTGCCAGAAATGCGATCCCCAAGACAAAATGCGATCCAAACGTGGCTTTGAAGACGATTAAAAGACTGGAGTAATTCTGGTGTAATAATGCCACATATTAAGAATATGCTTTTTTTTTTCTTTAGATTTATTTATTTGAGAGAAAGAGGGAGAGAAAGTGCAGAAGTGGAAGAAGGGGCAGAGGGAGAGAATCTTCAAGCAGACTCCAAATGCAGGGCTCTGTCTCAGGACCCTGAGATCATGACATGACCTGAGCCCTCCAGGTGCCCTAAGAATATACTTTCAATTACTCTCTCAGGCCTCTTCTTCGACCAGTATTATAATATGCTACCTGTATTCCCAATTTTCTTCTCCAGTTCCTCTCTAAAGAACCTATTATGCAGTCTTCGATAATCTCACAAAATACTACTCACGTAATTTTCTTATCTGTAAAGGGGGAACAGTGGTTTGACCTCAAAGGGCTGCTGGAACAATTAAGTGAGACCATAGGGACCGTGTGTCCAGGTCAAGGCCTTGCTCGTGGTAGCACGGACTAACAGTAACTAAGGAGACAAGCTAGAACAAACCACTCCCTTCCATTTAAGGACCACCCCCAGGTACCGGGTATTTACCACCACCGTGAATTTGATCTTGCCCTTCTTCTCCAGGATGGAAACTCATTAGCGGCAGACGGCTTCTTCATCACTATGCCCTTCCCACTGAGCACAAGCTGGTGACTCGTGCAAAACAGCTTCTCAAGAATTAGTAAAGTTACTGAATTGAAGAAGCTCATTTCTTTTTCCAGTTAGAATCTGGAACATCAATTCAACTACCAAAAAAAGTACCTGTCCTTTAACAGTTCTCAACCATTAGCTTTTGCTTAGGCTGCTTTCGTTGTAGAAATGATTTTGTGATTAGCACAATATGGGGTAATTCATTTCTGTCATGGACCCCTCGGTTTCTTCCACAATAAAAGAGTGGTAACAAAAACCTGCCCTCTTTAAGACATGAAAGTGAAAGAATATGCACTGAGGTTTAGGCATGAAATGGTTTTACGTGTGCGCTCCTGATAAAGGATGATGTCACTGAGAATTTATTCATTTGATCAGTGATGAAGGGTACTGAAGAAATAGAGGTGGATGAGGTAAAGTCTGTGTTTTTACACTCACAATATAATGAGAGAGACATAGGAACAAACAATAACAATAAAAAATATTTGCAATAAGGGTAATGAGCAATAAGGGAGTCCTTAAGGGCTGGAACTGAGTCATATTCAAACGTCTGTTCCTACAGTCTTGAGATGAAGTAAGTTTTCACTGAAAGCTCTTGCCCTGAATCGCGACCAAATAGGTACAGGCAGTCATGGTAAAGGAAGGAGGGAGATAAACATGATGAGGGACCTAAGGTCAAAATTTGGAATACCCATTGTAGAAACACGCCAGACGCTGAAGGAGAAGTATGTAGTTAGACTGAATTACTTAGGTTTTAAGCAATAATTGAAATTGGGCTAATAATCTATAAATGGGGGCCCACTATGAGAAAATTACTGTATTAGGATTTTACTTGTGATCCTTTTTTTGGCCTTTTCATTTTATGCCAAGCAGATTGTGATGACAAGTAAATTAGAGAAATATTGTTTAAGTAGTCCAATTATTTCCATTAACAGTGAAAGTTTAAATATGACCACTAATTAAAGAGCGAATTAATTTTATCTAATACTTCCTAATTCAACAGCACTTTACAAAATGCCATCACATGTAACCTCACACTTTGACCTTAACAAAACAGAAGGAATCACAAAATTGTTCACTCCCTCCCTCAGCAGACGTTTCCTGAGCGCCTGCTGTATGCCAGACAAGGGCCCACTGTCGGGGGTGGAGTGACGGACAGACGCCGGCAGGTCTGACTCTAACATGAAGGGAAGACAAGACATGATCCAGGCTCATCCATAAGTGACTGGCTCAGATGAACTCACGTGCCAGCACTTCACTGGGAAGCCCAAAGTTACATTCCCCTCAACACGCTATTGTCAAAAGCCTATGAATCACGGGCAGAAAAATCCAATCTTAGGGAAACTTTTTTAAAAAACATACAACAAGGGGCGCCTGGGTAGCACAGCCGTTAAGTGTCTGCCTTCGGCTCAGGTCATGATCCCAGGGTCCTGGGATCGAGCCCTGCATCGGGCTCTCTGCTCAGTGGGGAAGCCTGCTTCTCCCGCTACCATTCCCTTTGCTTGTGTTCCCTCTCTTGCTGTGTTTCTCTCTGTCAAATAAATAAAATCTTTAAAAAAAAAAAAAATACAACAAAAAGATGCATTGGAAAGGACTTTTCTTCAAATTTTGATTTTAGCAAATAATAAAATATGAAAATGGGGGTAGTAACAATGTATCAACATTCTACTGAATCAAACAGAGAGGAAGATGGTAGACTTAAGATTTTAAGGATAGCCTAAAAAGCCATCAAGGTAGTATTAGAATTTCCTGCATGATTTTATAACAGATAAGAAAGAAACTTGAATTAGCACACAGTGTGCTCATACCACGAAATAACAACAACAATAATGATAATAGTAACAATACAGTTACTTTGTTATCATTGATAGTTGTGCTCTTAGGACAACCAAAAGAATCGCCTAAATGTGATATATAAAAAGAAAGGTAGCATCTCTCAAAGAAAACATGAAAACCTCAAGCTGACATTAAGTTAGTCAAGAACCTCTTTCTATCTTTTGTATTAATTTTAACCTTCACAAATATTTATTTCCCAAGTTGATCTATGAGAATACGAACTTCTAAGTGCCTGTAACAGTCTCTTTCGCAATAAATGCTCAAAAAAATATGTTTCGATAAGCCTTTAGCAGAAAACACTGATGAAGTTCATTCCAGGCCATACACTGTAGGAGAGGCTCCGAGCCTGACTGTTTGGGTTCGAATACTGGCTTTGCCAAGGACTAGCTCTGGAACCCTGGCAAGGTTCTGAGCATCTCCGCACTTCACTTTTCTTGTCTAGAAAGTGGTCCTTTGCAACAGTGCCTACCTCACAGAGTTGTTACCGAAAATGTTGAGAAGAGGGCATGGTCGTGAGCACGTGCTAGGTCCCATCAGCCTCAAACGGGTAGCAAAGAACTATGATGCGACCCATCAGGCTATTACAAGCTGTTTTCCCAAAGTACATTAAAATCCTGAGAACGTTTTCAAAAGGTTTAGTCCCAAAGATCAACTTCTGTTTGTTTTTTAATATAGTAAGACTTTTGACCAGAAACTGGAGGTCACTAATTTTAAAGAAATTCATATTAGTTTTAAACTTTGATTAACTTCATTAATCCTTCACAATAACCAGGGTGCCTGTGGGGCTTAGTTAAACGTCTGCCTTCGGCTTGGGTCATGACGTCAGGGTCCTGGGATCGAGCCCCACATCGGGCTCCCTGCTCGGCAGGAAGCCTGCTTCTCCCGCTTCCATTCCCTCTGCTTGTGTTCCCTCTCTTGCTGTGTTTCTCTCTGTCCAATAAATAAAATCTTAAAAAAAAAAAAAAAAGAAAGAAAAAGAAAATAGAGAGTAAAGGGAATATACCCAAAAGTTGACCCACAAAATCCTCATACCTTTGATACTAGAAAGGTAAAAGTAAATGTAATTTATTATTTTTATTTTTTTATAATTTTATTTATTTTTTTCAGTGTTACAAGATTTATTGTTTTGCACCACACCCAGTGCTCCATGCAATAGATATCATAACTCAAGAACTATTAGGATAAAAAAAGAAAAATAATGAAGTACTTAAGTCAATTTTTGTACATATAAGAGAAGCATTTTAAAATTTATGAGAAATTTTTTGCTCCAGAAAACATGACACCAGAACTTTGTCTAAATTATAAAGCACATTTCATACCAGACCCTCTTAATAATTTCTTCCCCTTGGAAATATCAAATTAGTGGTTAAGGGAAACAAAGCAGATGTACACACACTCTATATTTAGATGTTAGGAAGACTCTCAAAACACATTTTTAAAATTAAATTACTTTATATTGTTATAGGATAGTAGTGAGAAGCAGCCATATAAATTGAATATTGGGAGCACTCACGAGGTCACACTGCAAGACAGTGGTTCTCTTCAAAGAAATGTCTGGGGAAAGCTCAAGAGACCAAAGGAGATGTAGAGTCTCCAGGATAATGTTCTTTAAAAAAATCCAACACATTTTTAGAGTGTGCAGTGATGCTTATCGGGAACAGAACACGAGAATCCTTTTTTCTCATACAGACAAAATGATTCATTCTCTTCTGTAATTTAGCACGATGGGCTCAAGTTTAAAAAGGCACAGCCGTGGGAATAAAGTTCAGTAATGCAAGAGGAGTAAGTTCTCGAGGTCTGGTGTACATAGTCCTGTGGTCAAGAATATTGTATCATACACTATGGTGAGCACTGTGAATCGTTTAAGACGGATGATTCACAGACCTGTACCACCGAAGCAAGTAACACACTAAGTTAATAAAAAAAATATTGTAACAGACTTAAAAATCTGTTAGAGTACGTCTTATGTTAAATGTTCTTACTGCAATAAAATAAAATTTTAAACAACTATCTACTTATGAATGGAGGAACGGACAGACATGTAAAATCTAAGAAATGCATAATTACATATATCAAAAGGAATAGAGAGAAACCAAAAAGAGAACCCATAAATAGTTTATGAGGTATTATTTCTGGGGGATAACAAATAAGGGCTCTAACTTCACACAGCTTTATTTCCTTTTGAGCTTATACAAATTGTAAATATTATATATAAAATAACATGTAAATTATTTCACAGACTAATAAACCCCAAGTATGGAAAAAACTACAGAGCAGAGTTGAGTGCTAATTAAATCACTGAAAACAGCTCTCATAACTAGTCTCGGAAAGATCTCAAGATGAGAATAATGTAGGAAATTCATCCGAGTAGCAAACAATCCTTTCAATGTAAAATGCTTATAAAAATTTCTAACACTTGTTTACTCCAATTCTAGTATTTGGGGTACATGTATTGCTTTTCTAGTAACATCTAAATTAGAAAATATGGAAATGCAAGGTACCATAGATGCTAGTATAAGTTCTCTGTATATGTAGACGGGAGATAGCTTCTAGGATGTAATTAATAAGTGGTAGTGTTTCTGAAGTTGGCATTCAATGGTCAACAGACGACTATTGCATTCACTCACTCACCATTTTGAGACGCAAAACTTAAAATCTCAGTCCTCTTAAGGAGTTGTACGTGTTGCCATAAGCATTCTTGATATTCACCATCACGACCACCACAGAGGAGTCTGTCCTGACAAGATACAGTTCTTGACCTCTCCTTCAAGGGACAGAGATTCAGGGATTAATTTTCTTTATCTGCTTGTCTCTGGAGCTAAGATCAGACTTTGACTCCTCTGAACCTCCATGAAAAATACACACGCCGTCTTAAAGTAAAAACAAACCAAGACAACCATGTGATTCAAACACAAATACTGTGATTCTTTTGAGAAAAAACACAATGTGGTGAATCTACTCCTTCTCTCACAAAATAAGGAAACACTGTGAAACACGACCAAGGGTTCAAAAGTACCACAGGAACAGATCAACCTAGTAAGAAATCGGGAGTCTTTAACCACCAATGAACTAGAAATAGAAAACTTTTATTTTCTAATAAGTAAGCCTCAATAAAACTTATGAAAGACTCCTAATGACTTATATCAAGATTGCTTATGGTTCAATTTCATAGATACTAAAAAGCATAAATAATTTTCTTATAAAGTACACCTGTAAGGTTGGAAAATGTTGTAAAGGCAGCTTTTACTATGTTATACTATCCATAGCAAGTCATTGAAATTTTCATTTTATTTTGAGGAGTGGTACCTGGCTGCTAAACAAGGGGGCATGTCAAGGGTACATCAGTGAGTTGAATTTTCCAGGGCACCATGTACTACATTTTAAAAGAACAAGGATAAAAAACAAGGAAAAGAACAAGGATAAATAGAATTACAGCTTTTGCAAAACTGTCCCATCAAGTCATGAGTGTTCCGGGTGAAATCGTATCTACAGTGAAAATAAAATGGTATCCAAGTTGATCCTCATGACAGCATAGAGAGCCCGTAAGTGAAGTCAGTCAGACTCAAAGACAACTACTGTACGATTTCCCTCACATGTGGGATCTCAAGAAACGAAAACAAACGCATCCACAAACATTAAGCAAAAACAGACATGTAAGCCCTGAGAACAAACTTTCAGTTGCCAGAGGGGAGGGGAGGAGGCAAAATGAGCAGAGGGGAGGGGAGAGGCAGAGTCCAGGGTAACGGCAGCTGCCCTTGTGGTGAACTAGGGTCATGTTCAAGTTTGTCATATCATCACACTGTACACCCAAAACTCATGTAATATTGTGTGTCAACTATACTCAGATAAAAAAAATTAAAAACATAAAACACAACGCAGTGCCGCCTGTCAAATGGTAAGCACGGTAATGGTCAGCTGATGTGACTGATAGACAAAAAGAAAAAGATAGGTACTACTCTTACTTCCTAAAACAGCATTATAAAAATAATACGGTATTATTTACCTATGAAGATATTGGGGCGCCCTGAATCTCCAATCAAGTATCTCTAAGAGGTTGTCATTTAAGATACTTTGGAACTCCCAAGTATTGCAGAGCTGACTATCTCACAAGGCAACTCACTCCGCTTTAAATATATCTAATTGTTGGAAAAGTTCCCCTTAGTCCTAAACTAAATCTACTCCCTTATCACCTACAATTTGATCCTGGTTTTGCCTTCCGAAAGAAAGTAGAATCGATAATATCCTTCTATTTGATAGCTATTCAAATATTTGAAGGCAGTTTCTACATTTTTCTTACGAATATTATCACCCAAGGCATTTAGTATCTTTCAGTATCCCAGATACGGTTTGAGCCATTTGCACAAACACACTTTTTAAATATTAAACCACATTATGAATAACACTCAAATTTAAGAATGGGGGTAGGGCTTATCAAAACCAAGATTTTTTCAAATTCAATCAGCCAACGTATAGTACACCAAAACCAAGATTTAAAGATACAGAAAACCACCCAGGAAATGTTACGTAAGTTTGTTGGTAAAATGGCAACAAGTGTTAAACTTATTTGTAGACATCAGAAAACTGTGCAGTAGCTGCAAGGAAAATGGGGGGGACAAGAAAGACCCACCAGCGATGGCCACAAGGCTGGCAAGAAAAACAAGTTTTTAAGAAGTTAAATTTCTCAAGGTCATCCAGTAGTAAGTGACAGAGACTGTTTGCACTGGAAAGTTCTGTCCCAGAGCCTCCACCCTTAATCACACACAATCCTGCCTCTCAACACCCATGCTCTGCTTGCTCAGGGAAGACGCCCCGACCAGGACACATGTAAAGCTAACTCTTGCAATCAGAATCAAGATAATTATACACCATCATAAAGTCCACTTGAGAAAAGAAAGACCAACATAGCTTAAAGAAAGACTTACAAGTTGCTACCACAATCAAGAAATAAGTTGTGATTGGTGTTCTGGAACTCAATCACAACAAATGTCAGAATGCTTGAAGAGTAAAGACAGAATGTGTCTGAAGGAGTAAAGAAAATCTAGCGATCTGCGTTGCCAGGACTCAGCTATGTTCAGGAAGACAGCACTGTCAGGACCGCCCAAGCGGTCTTCCCACCACGTAGGTAACAGGGTCACCAGCAGGCTCTGGGATCCTCTTCTGATGAACACAGGGTGAAGTTTAATACAACTGTTGTTTGTTCTCTAGGGGACATAGCCCGTGGTGTAGCTGTAACAACACTGACACGCAATAATGTTTGTCTGATGATCTTGGAGTCCTCCACTGGCCCCCTAATTCAGTTGCAGCTCCTCCTTCATCAAGATAAAAAGCAAAAAGGCAAGTTCGAAGGTACATACTGGCCTCGTGGCTCAAGTGCAGCGGCAGGGTTCCCACGTGGGCACACTGAAAGAACCCAGAGGTACACCTGTCACTTCAACCAATGCTATGAATAAAAAAGACAAGAGCGGAAGAAACTATAAGAGAAGGAGAAACTAAAATATACAAATAGTGTTGAAAGGTAAAGGCTAGACTTACATTGGTACAGAAGTTCCTGAGCAAAAGTTTCTCCACAACTACTCTTTACAGGACAGTACACTAAAGATTGCACTAGACAATTACATGGGAACTAACAGGGGTAGGGTCAGTAGATGGGCCAACATCTTAGACTGCGGCTGAGTAACCAGAAAATATGACACCCAAAAAAATAACTGCACCCCCAAAGACAATCTGAGAAACCTGTAAAGACTAAATTGGCACAGCTTACTCTTTTATGAGAAAAACAATTTTAACCAATTACCTTCAATTATAAAAAAATTACGAGTTTTATAGGAAAAAGAAAATGGGTAAATCCAAATGTTGTCAGTGGATATTTCAAAGTACTAATAATAAAAATAGATTTTTTTCATTGGGTTCTGCATTTTCCAAATTTGTACAAAATGTAAACTATTCCATAATAAAAGAACTTAATAAAAAGATTCCAGTAACAAATTGAAAAAACATCAAAAATCTGCAGTAGCCAAAAAA
>JAQQSY010006747.1:0-10871 GCA_028646535.1 Procyon lotor
TGGCTTCCCACCTACCTTGCTATACACATCTCTTCCATTTGGCTGTTACTTAATTGTATCCCTTTACAGAAAACCTGGTGATCTAGGAAGGTAAATGTTTCTCTGAGTTCTGTGAACCACTCTAGCAGATTAATCATACCCAAGGAGGGCATCTGGGAACCTCTGGTTTATAGCTAGTCCAACCTGGACTTGGGACTGGCGTCTGTGTCCAAGGAGGGGGGGTCATTGGAACCTCCACCCTATAGCTGGTTTGTCAGAAGCACGTATGACCACCTGGGCTTGGGACTGGCATCTGAAGTTGGAGGGGGGCGGGCCTGGGGGAGATCTGTAGGACTGAGCCCTTAAACTGTGGGATCTGATGCTGCCTCTGGATAGACAGTGTCAGAATTGAGTTGAACTGTAGGACATCCAGCTGGTGTCCAGAGAATTGCTTGTTGGTGTGGGGGGAACCCCCTTCCCACATAAGAATTGGATCCAGAACCTATAGAGTGGGAAGGACCTTTCAGGCTGGGAAAATACATGAACAAATGTAGAGAAAATCAAAGATGTCCTAGGAATGCGGAATAAATTAGTCTGGCTATAACCAAGGCCCCTATACACATAAAATCACATTCCATCTGTTCTACAAAATATCATGAGGAACAGCTACTTTGAAAAATTCTTATATATTATCTAATTATAAATCTATAAATACACATAAATTATGTAAATATACATAAATATACCTAAGTTTATTTTATATATGAAAGTGTCCATAAAATTCTTGTGCAGTTTGAATTTGTAATAAATCTGCTTCTACATAGGATGTGAGCAATCTGCAAAATTTGGCAGAGGGTTTATTCAGAGATAAAATTTCAAATGTTAACATTCAACAAGTCTGCCTTCATATTGGATACCTTTTGATGTAGCCATTATTATACATAGGCTTTATTACCTAGATAACTGGAATAAAGGTATTAAAACAAATTAAGAGTTTAAGTCTTTTTTTTTTTTTTTTAAGATTTTATTTATTTGACAGAGAGAAACACAGCGAGAGAGGGAACACAAGCTGAGGGAATGGTAGCAGGAGAAGCAGGCTTCCTGCTGAGCAGGGAGCCCGATGCGGGGCTTGATCCCAGGACTCTGGGATCATGACCTGAGCTGAAGGCAGACGCTTAACGACTGAGCCACCCAGGTGCCCCAAGAGTTTAAGTCTTGAATAATTATCTTCTGTTGTATTTTGCAAATTGCTTTATATGTTACACAGACATGCTTTGTTTACTATTTGAACTGCACCAGGACTTTATGTACACCTTGTACTTATACCACACACAAACACACACACATACATACCCCCCACACACACATCATTAGTTCTCAAACTTGAGTGTGCACCAGGATTACCTTGATGGCTTGTTAGGACACAGATTGCTGGGTCCCATCCAAAAGATTCTGATTTCGTTGACCTGGGGTACAACCCAAGAATTTATCTTTCTGTGTTATATAGATTATAGATTATTTAATCATAATTCTATGATAAAAGATAAAGAATTTATCTTTAACAAACTTCCAGTGATGCTTATGCTGCTAGTAGGGAACCACACTGAGAGAAGCACTGGTTATAAAACCCATTGAACAAAAGACACTGAGGGTGATAGGAAAAAATAAAGTATTCTCCCTCCCTGCTTTTCTCTCTCCTTTCAATCTCTTTCTTTCTTTCCCTCTTCCCTTTCCTCCCTTCCTTCCCTCACTCCTCCACTTGCTTTTGCACTCTCTCTCCTACGTATGTAAGAATGTATGTATGTATTTCAACCTTCTTCTGTTAGTATTGATTTGGCAGAGCGATTTTTGCCAATTGTTGGTGATCCTAGATAATGGGAATGACATGATCACTTACCTAACCTTTAGTCTTGTCGGTTGCTGTAGTCTCTACCTATTTCCTTGCCTCCCATGTGTATTTGTCTGGTTCCTTCTCTACACAGTTGCCAGTTGCTGACTGAAAACAGGTCAGTCCTCAAAACTTCTAGTGACTTCATTGGTACCTATGGTGGAGTGGGAATTCAGACTCAGCTCTAGCTAACTTTGAAGCAAGTAGTCCTTTTAACTACTATATCTTGTCTTCCTCACCTGTGTGAAAGGAATGGGTAATTAAAACATAAGCCTTACCATTTTAAGAAATAATTTTGACTTTATTCTTCAGTAAGCTCTTAAATTCGGATCACAAAAGATATAGTTTGGTTGAAGGCCGCAAATATTTATTAAACCATTATGATGGACTCAGCATTATGTACATAGGGATATCTTTCCTATTCTCTGAACATGCCTTTGGATTTGAATAATGTTATGGCCAAACAAAAAAAATCCAAAGTTGGAGGGGGAAACCTCTCTAAAACACAAAAGTCAGCACACGAAAGGGAGATGGAATAATCATTTCCTGAGATTGCGAAGAGTGAATTGCTTTAGAAAAAATTGTGAATTCTGTCTCTTAAAAATTCAGGCACACCTATCCAAAAAGAAACTCAGGAAAACTAGAAATTATTACAGAAGTAACTTGTCTTTAGAACTGGATTTTCTTAAAAAAGTCTGTGTGTCTTTGATTAATTCACTTTATTTCTCTGCTCCTTCATCTGTAAAATGAAGGGGGAGGGACCCAAGTGATGTTGGGAGTTCTTTGCAGCACCAGTATTCTAGGTTTGCAATGTTCAGTAGACAAACACACAAAGCAGTCTTTAATTATAAGTTTGTGAAGGTATCTAGGGGGCCAGCTCCATCTGCTCCTAAAGTCTTAAACCTTTATTAATTACTCATTTCTCAAGGCCACCTCTGCTGGGGGGAAGGGCGGAGAAGCAGAGAAACCCCTTGGACCACAGGCCTCCCACTTCTGGTTTCTCACTGCAAAATATTCCGGAGGATTTGAGGGCCAGATGGCAACATTTTTGAAGATGCACTAAGGATTTGAATTCTGGTTCATATTAAATATCACATGTGAATTATTAATCTGTAGCAGATGTAAATGTATATTATTACACTACATTAAACATTAATGTTGCAAAGACCAGCCTGTGGACTATGTGGAGCTACTAGGGGACAACCATTGGTCCTCTGACTAAAATCCATATTTAGAATCCAGGTAAATTAGGCACAAATTTTTTAGAAGGAATATGTATTACCAATGTGATAATACAAAGAATATGAACATTGTTCCAAAATAAATCACAATAGCTAACATTTATGGAGCCCCTTCCTATTATGTGCCAAATAATCTTCTAAATGCTTGACACATACTGATAAATTTAATCTTACTAATAGCTCTGTAAGGTAAACATCATTACTTACTACTGTTAGGGAGCAACCTTTATCAGGCACCAACTATGTACCAGGATTGTTCTAGATGGTGGGGATACAGAGGTGGGATAAGACATGTTACAGAATTTATTTTCTGGTGAGATGAGATGCGGTACAACCCTGAACTAATAAAATGAATAAAATAATTTCAGAGAAGGCTAAGTGTCATGAATTAAATGCAACAGTTATGTAATTGCAAGGGATTGGCTGGTCTGAGGAAGAGGTGTTTGGGCTAATAGTTCTAGGTTAATTGGCTTAATAGCAATTTCCTAAAAACAATTAGACACACGTCAATTTTTTAAATGACCAACATGTTGAAACATCAGTTTGCCAGAAACTTGTTTTCATCAATTACCTATCAGTTTGATATCATTTCATGTTTCTCCAAAGTCACTTTATGTACAGTGTGTTTTTAGAATGATAGTTTCCTGAGTATTATGTATTTCAGCTGTTGTGTGTGCCACTGATGTCAAGAATGTTATAAACAGTGTGGGTTTCTGTTTTCCAAAGAATTTTATATCCAGGATACAGCCTTTTGCTTCTCTCAGTTTCATTGCTGCTTGGATTATTCCATTTTCCTATAATACCTCAGCTTGTCTATGAATGGCTTGAAGTAGTTCGTGGAGAGACAAGCTGGGCAGCTCCAATGTAAAAATGAGTATAAATTAATTGGAATAGATACACTGCCTAGAACTGGCTGCTGTCATGTTAGCTTCTCTTCAAGGTGGTTTATCCCCTCCTCTCCCAGGGTACCACCACCAGGAGAATGACCTTGTTATTTATCCCTGGAGTATTTACCATCTTTGAAGCCCACTGTCCTCTTTTGAGGACCCCTTCTCTGCCTTAGAAGAAGTCAAGCCCCTTCCCTACGTCTCCTCAATTTTTATCTGTTCACTTGGTAGCTACTAAAGATCAAAAGCTGTCTGTTGCCTCAAAACTCATTCCAACCCACTTGGAAATTGGTTTCTTGTATTACAGAACCCGGAGAGCCAAAATCAACATTGCTCTAACTACTTTGTAGCTAGTGTGTAGGCACCTGACCTAGGATATGCCAATCAAAAGACCTCCAGATTTGGAGGTGAAAGTAAGCAAAAGAAAGGGGCAATATGCCATAAAGAGACCAGCATTTCTAAAAGTTTGGTGGGGAGGTGTCTAGGGCAGCTGGTGTGGTATTTCTAACACCCAATCCAAGGTATTATACATGCATTTGGAGCAGTGATGGTTCCTCTAGGATAGTCTCATGTTGGGCTAGTATGGTTTTTCTAGATGAGTTTTGCCTAGCTGCATCTATGCTGGATTATGTAGCGTACGTGTGGTGATTTGGCTTGTATAGAGATTCTATGAACCACATAGTATCTTTTACTAAATTACTTTATGCTTAAACCAACTGGAGTGGATTCTACTGTCTTTGAGTAAGAATTCTGATCAACATATCTGACATATTTACATTTTATTGAATACTTGATGATGGTGCCTTAGTCCATTTGGGTTGCAATAGCACAATACCAAAGACTGGGTGGCTTATAAACAACAAAAACTTACTCCTCAAAGTTCTGGAGCTTGTCCAAGATCATGACACTGGCAGATTCCATGTCTGGTAAGGACCCTCTTCCTATTCTACTGCCTTCTCACTGTGTCCTTGCATGGTGGAGGTGGCAACAGAGTCTTCTTGATCCTTTCTTATGGGCATTAATCTGATTCATGAGGGCTCTGTCCTCATTACCTAATTACCTCCCAAAGATCCCACTTCACAATATTGTGACCTTGGGGATTAGAATTCAACATATGAGTTTTGGGGGATACAAACATTTGGGTTACAGCAGATGGAGAAGCATCAGAAGAAGGATGCTATAATGGTGGAGTGACTAGTACTGAAATCACTTGGGGTATCTAATTCATAAATCATGTTGCGGGTCACTCATTCTTTCTCCCTATACATTTAGTTGCCTTTTCCTTTTTTCTTCCTGTTCCCTTCTTAAACATATGCCAATGTCTTCCTTTATAAATTGAGAATCCGAACCATAACTGACAGGCGTGTTGTTTTGAGTTAAATGCCTTGAATAGTTCTTGATCCATAGATGTGTTTAATAGTTAACAGTGGTTAGCATTTTTGTTAGTATTAGGGAATGATTAGTTCTGTCTAGGATAGCACTAGAGCTGATGTCTTCAAACAAGAAATAGCAGGTCTGGGAGAAAGGCAAAGGGAAAGGGAGCAACATCCCTAGAATCAGATGCCTAAAAGAGCATAGCATGTTCAGGGAGCCAGAGGGGGCTTCTGTATGACTAAATCCCCTGTGGTAGGGTGGGGACTGTTGGATGGATATTGTTCGAGTAGGTAGTGGGACTGGAATGGTCAGGTAGGGGCTGGATCATGCTACAGATTATAGGCCCTTTTCATAATGAGGCAGCCCTGATCTCTGCCCCTTCATCCCAGTTGAGTTGGAAGGACTTCTTCCTTCTTCCTTTCACAACATGAACTCACTTAGTTGCCTCCAATTTCATGCCATGTGCATAACCCCTTAGCTACCTAAGGGGCAGGGTCCTAATTTGATCATTTGATCAAATTTGTCTCTCTAAAACATTGAGGAGATGGGGCTAATTGTGTGCCAAGGCTATAGCAGGGATAGGTAGAATTTTTTTTTTTTTTTTTTTTTTAAAGATTTTATTTATTTGACAGAAACACAGCGAGAGAGGGAACACAAGTAGAGGGAATGGTAGCGGGAGAAGCAGGCTTCCTGCCGAGCAAGGAGCCCGATGCGGGGCTTGATCCCAGGACCCTGGGATCATGACCTGGGCCTAAGGCAGACGCTTAACGACTGAGCCACCCAGGGGCCCCGGTAGAATTATTTTTAATGCTCTTGGATAAATACATGCTTGAAAAACTCTAGTAACTAAGACAGATTGCTTGGGTTCTGGCAAATGCCCTCATGCATTTATTCCTTAGGAAAAAAAACAACCCAAAACCCCAAAAATGCATTTTGGCAAATACTGCAAATTCAATAACAAAACAATCCTTCTGATGCCAGAATCCAAAGAGCTAGTTTTGGGCTCATTAATTCATTGATTTGTTATAATTGTTCTAGAATTTCTTCTTTTCTTTCCTACCTTCCTCTTCTCCTCCTCATCCTTCTTAGTTAAACACAGGTTCTCTGTTGAGATTTACAGTCTACATCTTGGTGCTAGTCTGGAATTACCTTTGTCAGTTTCTGGGAATAGTCTTTATTCAAGATGATTTATAAGGAACTGTTTATTTTTTCTGAGGCTTGCCTTGCCTTGTAAAATCAGCCCATTTCCTGAAACTGCTCAAGTACAATTAGTACAAAGAATGATTATTTCATGTAAAATAATAAGAAAAACCTTTATAATCATCAGTGACAGGAAAAATGGTCATTATTATGGGCCAGGGCAAATCCAGTCATGATTTTTGTTTTGTTTTTTGTTTTTGTTTTTTCAATGTGTTAAAACTGAAAACATATTTTGCCAGCCACCTCCTCCCTTGTCTATTTGAAAGTCCATATGTTCTTCAAGCGAAAATTGAATTCAGCTTTATTTGAGTCTTTGCAAAATTTTAAAAGAGCCATTTGATGTACAAGATTTCTAGGTCTTTAGAAATCAGATCTAAAGTCAATTGCTTGGAAAAAATTCAAATTGCATTTTTTTTCAACACTCTGAAAAAATATTTGGGTCAGATTCAAAAGCCCAATCTTCTGCTACTTGGAAGTAGATACACACACTGGAAGGGCACATTTACACATTTCTTATTTTCCATTAGACTTTAGGAGGTCATAAGTTTTGTTCACATTCGGTATTCAGTTGTCCACATTCACATTCAATAAACATATTTTTCTTTGAACTAGCATCTGGGTGTAGTAGTTTTGGGATTCCCCTCTCTTACTGGTGGAGAGGGTTCTTTTCCTTTGTAGAAGAATGCATTGTTCTATGTGAGTCAAGCAACTTTAAGAGTAAATAACCAAATGAGGATTATCAAAGGGATCTGAGTCTCCTTAAATCTATTTACACTTGCTTTGGATTGGGCAGGAAATCTGATTATTACAATATTCGAGTCCAGGTAATGATTTCATTCAGCAGGGTGAGGCTCGTGTGGTGAACTGAGGTTAGAAGGAAGTTGAGTTCTAATCCTTGGCTTTCTCACCACCTGGCCATGTAACCCCATGAAGGCATTTTTCTCCCCTTGGGAATTTCCTTGTTCTAAGACAGAAGGGGCTAAACCACAGCAGTATTTTCAGATTGGGCTCTTAAAGCCCTGTGGTTTCAAAAAGCTGTCTCCAGAGCTCCCTGGCTTTTGCAGCTTTTATATATGAAGATTTTGCAGAAAAGTGCTTTAGATTAAAAGTATTCTGCTGCTATAAAACAATAAGCTAACAAATCTCAATTCTGGTGTTTTAAATTGTTAAGTTTATTTGTTTTATTTTCAGTTAGTTATTTAACTTAGTGAGCAATTATCTTATGTTATTATGGCCCTTAAATGACCTAGAGGAAAGGATACCTGGATCTGGGCTGAGGAAATGGAAATTTGGTTTTACTTGTTGACACTGATCTCTTACCTCTGAGGGAACATGAGCCTAGAGTTTCTTCCCTGGTGTTTGAAACAGACTGCTGGGTTTTAAAAGTGACCTACATTAGAAACACCTTGGAAAATCTGTGTGGCAGTATTTCTTATGGCTAAAGGTGTGTGTGTGTAGTCACTTCTGACTTCTGACCAGAAATATCATTCCTAGATAAACGCCCTTAGAAAAAATGTTCCCCAACAAACACGCACAAGAATGTACATAGCAGCACTATTTGTAATACCACTAAATCGGAGACTCAAATGTTCATCAACAATGGAAAGAAAAATAAATTTGTATTACACTGTTGTCATGGAAAATGACTCAATAGTGAGAATGGTGAATCTACAACTATACACAACGTAGATGAGTCCCACAAGCACAAAAAAATATATAGTTATAAGTTCACGTATAAGATACAAAAACAGGCAAAACTGATCTATGTTGTTAAAAGTCAGAATTATGGCTATGATTGCAGGGGGAGGAAGTGGGAAGGGATCATGAGTGGGGACTTCTGGGATGCTGAGAGTGTACTTTCTTAACCTGGGTGCTGGAAACAGTTATGTGTTCAGTTCGTGAAAATGTACTAAGCTGTATGTATTCAGGATGTGTAATTTTTTTTTCTCTTAAAGATTTTATTTATTTATTTGACAGAGAGAGAGAGAGAGATCACAAGTAGGCAGAGAGGCAGGCAGAGAGGGGAAAGCAGGCTCCCCGCTGAGCAGAGCCCGACGTGGGGCTCGATCCCAGGACCCTGAGATCATGACCCGAGCTGAAGGCAGAGGCTTTAACCCACTGAGCCACCCAGGCGCCCCAGGACATGTACTTTTTTGTATGGATGTTATAGTGTTAAAATTTTTAAAAATTCCTCTATTCTGTCTTCTCAGATCTACTTCCTAAGATTAGTTAGTTCAAAAGACAATAACAGTATCAGTTTTGCTAGTATTTTATATTGTGGGCAAAAGGGCATGTTTTCCACTTCAAGGTATTAAGTTGAAATAATACTAGGCTGAAGGGATTTATCTAATCATGCAAATGATTACATGCACAAAATGATTTGTACCTGTGGATATTAGTCATAGTCTTCTGCCAGTTGGAAGGTTGGAAGGTGCTGGTTTAAACTCTTTTATGTCACATAACAAGCCTGCCTTCTTCTTATTGACTGTTTAAGGCCCAATTCTTAGAGTCTTCTGTTTCCTCTCCTGAAAGATGAACTGCAACAGGAATTTCTCTCCTGCCATCAACAACTATAATTGGGAAATTATATGAACTAATGACTTTCAGATATTGAACAACAGGCAGTGCAGGGCTCTGATGCCTAAGAAAAGGGAAATAGGCGTGGGAGGCCCAGTGATTGTCCCAGTTCACTCTTTGAAAGGGGAATGGGAACAGGATTAGTGGTCTCAATGAAGAGACCAAGATTGAAGTTCAGGATGGTTGGGGAAGCTAAAATTTGAGGATCTGAGTTGAGGGATGAGCAATGAGAGAGACAGAGAGAGAGAGTTACAGAGAGAGAGAATGAGAGAGAGCCTAAGATCTACAGAGGGGTCCCTCTAATTTTTTAGTAAGTACGAACAGGTGCATGTGTGAGAGGAAAATACTTGGGACTTGGAAAGCAATAGGCTGAAAAATTTCTGATGGTCACACAGGACTGAGAATGGTTCATATTCCCACAAGCCTTAGCTTGTTATTGAGTCATGGTAGAGTCCTTAGGAGGGTTGTACCTTAATGGTGGGGTTAAATTAGCCCTAAGTGACTCTGGACCTGTTATAATAAAACATAAAGGCAAACATTGTAAGGATTTAATTTTTCTTTAAGTATTTAAATGGGCATTGTGGTACGCTGAATAATGGTTTCCAAAGATGTGCCCTGATCCTTGGAAACTGTAAATGTTACCTTAGATGAAAAAAGGGACATTGAAGATATAATTACATTAAGGCTCTTGACATGGGAGTATTATCCTGGATTATCTGAACGAGGCCTAAGTGGGAGATTTCACTTTAGAAGAGGAAAAGGCAAAGTACTGATGGGAGCAGTTATTGGAGTGATATAGCCACAAGTCAAGGAATTTTGGCAGCTACCAGAAGCTAGAAGAGGCAAGAAATGTTTTCTGTAGGAGGAGCTAGATAGACTAACACCTTGACATTAGCCTCTTAAGTCTTACAGAACTCTGCAAGAATAAAGTTTTATTGTTTTAGCCACTAAGCTTGTGATGATTTGTTACAGAATGAGTAGGAAGCTAATACAGAACAAAAACAAAATTCAACGGTTTTTAAGGAATACTATACTGTCAAGCACCCAAAAATGTAAAATTTGCAAAGTCTGCTACCCAGTAAAAAATTACTAGACACATGGGGCGCCTGGGTGGCTCAGTTGGTTAAAGCCTCTGCCTTCAGCTCAGGTCATCATCTCAGGGTCCTGGGATCGAGGCTCTCTGCTCAGCAGGGAGCCTGCTTCCCCCCCTCTCTCTGCCTGCTTGTGATCTCTCTCTGTTGTATAAATAAATAAAATCTTAAAAAAAATTACTAGACACATGAAGGAACACAGTTATATGACTCATACCCAGGAAAAAAAATCAATAGAAACAATTCCTAAAATGAGAGAGTTAGTGGAATTAGACAAAGACCTTAAAACAGCTATTATAAATCTTCTAAATATGTACAAGGATACACAAACTTTATAAACCTCACTAACATGAGCAGAGAAATAAAAGGAATAGAAAAGACACAAATGGAATGTTTAGAGATGAAAATGTAGCATCTAAAATAAAATATTCACTAGATGGGATAAACGGATTAGATATTACAGAAGAGAAAGTGTCAGTGAATTTGAAGACATAGCAAAAAAAAAAAAAAAATGACCTAAACTGAAGTATAATGAGAAAAATGACTAGGGGAGAAGGTCTCAGTGAGTAGCAGGACAATTTCAGATTAATTAACATACCTGTCATTGAAGTCTCAGAAGGATTGGAGATCAGAA
>JAQQSY010006748.1:0-10869 GCA_028646535.1 Procyon lotor
TTTTTAATTTCTTTTTCTTTTCTTATTTAAAAATAAGAAAACAATTTATATTAATCCACATACTTGTTATTATTAGTAAATCATGGCACCCTTCATCCTTACCATGCTTCTGAATTTCAACCATTTTCACTTTCCCTCTGCTTGAAGAACGTCTTCCACCATTGCTTGTGGTACAGGTTTGCTGGTAAATAGTCTTGGTTTTTGTTACTCTGACGTCTTTGTTTCACCTTCATTTTGGAAATATACTGTTGCTCGGTGTGTAGGTTGGCAGTTTATTTCAATACTTTAAAGACATGACCCCACTGAAACCATACGTTTTGGTAATAAGTCTACTAACTCCTCTAACTTTGTTCCCCTTTGCGCAGACCGTGTCTTTTTTCTCCGGCTGCTTTTATAATTTTCCCTTTGCCACTTGTCTTCAGTGGTTGGATGAAGTCATGCTTTAGTGTGTCTCCTTCATGTTTTTTCTGCTTGGGGTTTATTAACTTTGCAGATCCGCAGGCTTGTAACTTACACCCATAATAGAAATTGCTGGTCGTTATTTCTTCAAATGCTTTTTCTGTCCCCTTCCCCTCTATTTCTTGGACATCTATGACATATATGTGGGACCACCTGATATCACCCCCCAAAGTCATGGATGTTCTATGTAATTTTCTCCATCTTTCTTCTCTGTGCTTTGAAGAGTATCTATCGGTACATCTTCAACATCATTAATCTTCTCTTCTGTGCCGTCTTATTTGTTGTTAATCCCATTCTGTGTGTTTCCCAACCACAGAAGTTCCACTGGGGTCTTTTTTATACCTTTCATTTCAATCCTCGTCTGTTCATGATTCTGCTTTCTTGAGTACACAGCGCATATTGTTAATTGCTGTTTTAACATTCTAATCCTCTACCTCATCATTTTACCACTTCTGGGTCTTTTTCCATTGACTGATTTTTTTTTCCCTCCTCGTGATGGGTCTTTTTTTCCTGCTTCTCTGCTTGCCTGGTAACTTTGCATTTTTATGTTGTTGGATGCTGGATTTTGTTGCTTATTCCTTTACTTAGTGTTAGACTGTTCTAGAATGTAGTTAAGCTGCTCAGAATCACTTTAATATTTTCGAGGTTCGCCCCTAGGCTTCGACAGTGTAGGGGCAAGGCAGCCTTGAATCCAGATGATGCCCTTCAGATGACCCTGCTACGTGATGCCCCACAGATCACGGGATCCCCCACTTCAGCTGGTGGGAAGATGAGCTAGTCCCTGACACCCGGGAGTCCTCAGGGGTGGCTTTTGCCCCAGACTGGTGGGGGTGTCTGGGCAGATCAGCACTTGGCCTGACTCACATGTATTCTGCCGATGTCCTCTGCTCCACCAGCTGAGCCCTGGCATCGTGATGTTTAGAAAGTTCTTTCTCCGTTCAATTAAATATTTGCTGACTGCTTCTTTATGGCTTTGGCCTGCTCTGCTATGTTATGGTCTCCGAGGTCTGCAGAATCTCACAACTCGTTCATAACCCTGTTCTTCACAATCTTTCAAGGCAGCTCTGCTCACTTCTGCTGACCGGTCAGTCTGGGTGGAACATGGTCCCGAGTCCTTGCATGTTTCGCTGTCACCAGAATAGGCTTCCACAGTCCAGGAAGCCAGACTCTGAGCGGCTGCACCAGCAGGTGCGCTTACCTGCCCCTCCGCTTTCGCACATGAAAACTGGAATCTGCCAGGGCTGGAATCCAACACTACCACGGAACGTGGCCATAGACGAGTTTCACAACCGCTCTTAACTGCCCCGTGTCCTTACCGGCCAGTAGAAGGAACTGTGCCACCCCAGGGTCGATGTGACTGCCGGATTATGACCACGGAGCCCAGGCCCTCATGAGCACTCAGCAGACGTTAGCTAACACTGTGCTATGTGACAACTGTGTCACTACATGATTTGGATGGATTTCGTGTTCCAGAAGTCCGAAGCCAAAACTGAGGGTCAGAGAGGCTGGGTAAGTTTCCGAGGTCCCCAAGCTAACACCTGGCGGAGGGGGGTCTCACCCACGCTTCTGTGACGCTGAAAGACACTCTTCCCACTGGGCTACCCGGTCAAACGAGCGTGGCTGCTTCTCTCCCACCTGCTTTCCCAACGCGGGTGTTCCAGGACCGGCCCCCTGCCCCTTCATTTTGCACGTTCTCTCTGGGCTGTGAGGTCTTACCCATTGTCCCAGCCACCCCTGTGTGTTAATCCCCCCACATCCAGATTTCCTGTAGCTCCACACCTCTCCTTCCCAAGGTCTCCCCGACACTCTGCCCAGGGGTCCCACAGGCACCTCTCCAGACTTCCCTCCCCTGCTGGGTGCCCCTCCACCGGTGGAAACCACATAGGCTCAGATGCCTACGCCAGACGGAAGTGAGGGTAGGACGCCCAGGGCCGCCCTCAGGACACCTGTGCAGCTGGGGCCACTTGACAGGCAGGACGGCAGGACTAAGGGTGACGGACGAGAGAGAGAGAGAGGAGTCTTACAAGTCATTCACTTGTTCATTCACTTATTCACTGAAAAGATACTTAATGCCAGCAAATCGCCAATTGCTATATTTGAAGCTGGGACCCCAATACGCCTAAGACGGGGCTCCCCGCCTCTGGGAGAGAAAACACGTCAGAAACTCAGCGCCCTCAAAAACTGGCATAGAAGGCAGCCTCTATGCCCTCTCTGGGCTCATCCCCAAGAGGAAGGTACACTACACCTCACGTACCAGTGGGCAGGGGGGTGGCTGGAACGGTGGCTCCAAAGGTATGGCCGCGTCCGAGGGACACCTGGGGGGCTGAGTCGGTTGAGCACCCTAATCTTGGTTTCGGCTCAGGTCATGATCTCGGGGTCCTGGGATCGAGCCCCGCCTTGGGCTCCCTGCTCAGCGGGGAGCCTGCTTGAGAGTCTCTCTCCCGCTCCCTCTGCCCTTCCTCCCCGCCCCCGTTTTTGCGTGCTCTCTCTCTCAAAATAAATAAATAATATCTTTAAGAAGAAAAGATACGTCCGCATCTAACCCCTGCAACCTATGAATATGGGCTTACTTAAAATAAGGGAGGTAATTTAGGAATATAATTAAGTGATGGATCTCTAGATAAGAGCATCCTGGATTATTTGACCTTAGGCGACCTTAGAAGAGACACCCAGAGGATGGACTCCGGAGAAGAGGAGAAGGCAGTGTGACCACAGAGGCAGAGGCTGGGGGCGGGGGACGAGGCCATAAACTCAGCGATGCCCGGAGCCCCCAGAAGCTGGAGGAGACAGAAAGAAACCTGTCCTGGAGCCTTCAGGAAGGCAGGACGGCTCTGTCGACGCCTTGATTTTGGACTTCTGGCCCCCAGAACCCTAAGAGGAAAAACCCCTATTGGTTTAAGCCCCCAGTGTGTGTGGTCTTTAGTCCTGGGCAGCCCAGGACACTCACACAGCAGGGTCATAATCTATAAATGCGTCCCAAGGGGCAGAAGGGCTTGCCCCTTGCTCTTCCCTCCCCGTACTCGACCCTCCAGTGTTGTAGCTTCCGGCCGGCCGTCAGCGGGTGACCAAATCTACAGGAAGCGGACCCCGGCCTCACGTATTCCCGGACCTCGCAGCCTTGCCTTCACCCCTTTGCCAGGCAGCTCCGCTGGGCACAGGCCTGCTGGCCGGAAAGCGGGACCCCTCCGTGCACGGCTCGCTTGGGAACGGGGAGAGTGAGGAGGCTCACCCATGAGGTCCAGCCCGGCTGGGTCCCTGAGCTCTTGAGAGCACCCGAGTCACCCCCCACCCAAAGTCCCCGCATCAGGCCATTCAGGTGAGAAAGGGAGATGTGGCCCCTGGATCCCGTGGTCCTGCCCCTTCCAGGTCCAGGATACTGTGCAAAGGGTACATTCTGTCAATTCCGTGAGCGGTCCCATTCTCTGCTGGGCTCCGGGGCCACCGCCCACGGCTTGGGCCGCCTCTGGCTCTCCCTCCTCCCTCCTCCTCTTGGAATTCACACCTTATTAGATGCAAAAGCCTCAACAGTTTAAACAATGGTTGTGTGGAAAAGTGACCTTTTTCTGGGTACGGTTTGGGAAGAACAGCTTTGCCCCTGCAAGTCTTCTCGAGGTTTCTCCCCTTCCATGTGCAACCTCTGTCCAGGTCTGTCCTTAAAAGCAGGGCTTGGGCAGCCCCTCTCCTGTGGCGGAGGCCACCCCACCTCGCGGCTCAGACGACCGAATAAATGGCAGACAGGATGGGCAGAAACCACTGCGTGCTCCCTCCCTTTTCCTTTCATGGTGAATAATTGATGTCGGTTTTGTCACTGCATTGATCAGGACAGGAGGAAAGCCGACCTCTCCCTCCTGGCCCGGTGCTGTCTGAGCTGATCTTGGGATCTGCTCATGTTTGTCCCGCCCCCCCCCCGCCCCCCGCAGCCCCCACACCCCGCAAGCAGCCTCTGGACGCCACAGACACCAAGGGCCCGTGAAACTTTCTGGGTCCCTCGGCTGGGAGGGACTTCTCTGTCCTCCAACGTCGCGAGGGAGCATGGCCCTGCAGACGCCTCGATTTGGGGCTCTGGCCCCCCAAACGGTGAGAGAGTGGATTTCTGATGGCCGAAGCCATCCGTTCGTGGTCATTTCTGGTGGTCACAGGAAGCCAGCCCACGGTCCCCGCAGGAGCACCCGGAGACACTCTCGGAGGCCCGTGCCACTACCCGCGCTCTGCACAGCTTTGGCCCTTATCAACCGCTCACAAATCACTGGGAGGCTTCTTCCCACCTTCAGGTGGAGGCTGACTACCTGGGCCCAGCTCGCGGTGGTGACTCCACGTTATGAGCCAGCGGACTGCGTGCGGTGGGAGGAGCTGCTACCCTGTGAACTTGGAGGGGGGCGCAAGCATAAGGAGGGTGCTCCCCTCGCTCACGCACCTGCCAGAATCTGGCCCCACTGCCTTCCATGCATCAAGCCCCGGGGTACGGCAACCCCGGGGGGCTGCCAGGGAGAGGCAGCACCGTCTGCCTTTGCAAAACTCAGAGCCCGCAGGGACAGGAAGGCCCTGGGGCCCCAGCATCTGTTCCTCTGGTGGACGAACAACATGAAACCACAACCAACCTCCTCTTTAAACATCACTGCACCAATTAAGGGATTTTGAAAAAATTAAGGAAATCCTGGACCCTCTTGCATCTTGCAAATCCCTGGAACAACCTGACCTCAGGTGAAGTGGGGGCAGCCCGCTGGGTACCAGATGCCCTGGAACCCGTACACACACACACACACACACACACACACCAGCACGCACGCGCCCGCATGCACGTGGACTCAGGGCACACACACCTGCCCTTCTGCTCAGCTCAGCATTTTGGAAATGGTGCAAGAGTGGCTGGACCAGGAGGAGAATGGACCCCCATGGCACCCGTAGGACAAACACTGAGCCGTAGGCAGAGCCCGTGAGTTTTCAAAGGTCACTGAAGTTTCAGTGTGGCAGATCTGTCTCTTAAAGATGCTTCATTTTTATACCCAATGGGTTTTAAGACATACCCGTGTGCCTTTGGTAAACAGGGTGGTTGTTCACTCCGACATGTTTCTGCTGAAGGAAACTGGTAGTTCCTGAACTTAAATGAAATAATCTGTTTTTTAAGAAGCAGAAGTACTTTCTACATATTTTTTTAACTCCACGGGTCTATTTAACTTCATTATTTTGAAGATTTTATTTATTTGACAGAGAGAAACACAGCGAGAGAGGGAACACAAGCAGAGGGAATGGTAGTGGGAGAAGCAGGCTTCCCGCCGAGCAGAGAGCCCGATGCAGGGTTCGATCCCAGGACCCCGGGATCATGACCTGAGCCGAAGGCAGAGGCTTTAACCCACTGAGCCACCCAGGCGCCCCTTAAATTTTATTTTATTTTATTTTTTTTAAAGATTTTATTTATTTGACAGAGAGAAACACTGTGAGAGAAGGAACACAAGCAGAGGGAATGGTAGCGGGGGAAGCAGGCTTCCTGCCGAGCAGGGAGCCCGATGCGGGGCTCGATCCCAGGACTCTGGGGGATCATGAGCCGAAGGCAGATGCTCAATGACTGAGCCACCCAGGCGCCCCACATTATTTTAAATACAAATGGAAAACACAGGGGTTCAAACACAGACAACCTAAAATCACACAAATGCCAAAACAACATGACACAGAGAAGAGGATTTTCACGGGGTGCTTACGACGGCGCTTTCAAAATGTGCAGCGACAGCAGGAGTTTCACTGCTTTGGGCTAAAGGTGAGCACTGATTCACATCTTGCCCTCACGCGAGGTTCATCTGCGTCCAAAATGTCCCTGGGAATGGCCCACCCCTCGTGGGGGGGCCCGAGTGTGTGTCCTGCCCAGATGGGTCTACATAGTTCCTTCCAGGCACAAAAATGGCAACTGCTATTGATTAGTTATAAACTGTGGTCCTACTGTGTGCAAACCCCTGGTTTATGTGCCAAGGAAAGGGTTCCCTCCTGCCTGTGGCTTATGAGTTAGTGGTGGAGACAGGGTGTAAATCACTTGCTATGTGATTTGTTGGAAGTGATGAGCTATGGAGAGAAACAAAGCAGGAAAAACACATAGTATCCGATGGGGGTGCAATTGGGGGTGTCGCTCTCATAGCTGAGGATGTCAGGCTGTGCCCCCTCCATCATCATTATTGTCACCATCCTCACCATCAGTGTCACCATCACCACCCCCACCATCATCACCATCACCACCAGCATTATCACCATCATCACCATGATCACCATCATCATCATGATCACCATCATCATCATGATCATCACCACCATCACCATCATCACCATGATCACCATCATCATGATCATCACCACCATCACCTTCACCACCAGCATTATCACCACCATCATCACCACCATCACCGTCATCACCAGCATCGTCATCAACACCATCACCCTCATCATCACCATTTAACATCATTATCATCACTATCATCACTGTCACCATCATGAACACCACCATCATCATCACCATTATCAACACCATCTTCACCATCGTCACTATCATCACCATGATCACAATCTTCCCACCAGTATCACCATCACCCTCACCACCATCATCACCGTCACCACCACCACCACCACCACCACCACCATCATCATCACCACCATCATCACCATCACCACTATCACCATCATCCCAGCAGATATCAAGTCCTTCCTGCATGTCTGGAATGGCGCTAAGATTTTGGATGTTGTTGAATCCTTGCCACCACCGTACAGGCTGGATATTCTGTCACATGCCCTTGTTTGGAGGAGGAGCCTAAGACTCAAGAGATGAAGTCACTTGCCTAAGGTCATCCAGCTGATGAGGAAAGGAGCTGGGCATGGAATTTCAAACTGAGGTCAAAGCTGTGTCCCGAAATGCCACTCTGGCCTGTCTGGTTCCCTGAACAGCCCCGGGGAAACCTTTATTTTAGTTCTCTGCCTTTTTCCCTCCAACTGAGACCGTCTGATGCTTTTCCATTTCCATGGGAGCCCAGCATCACTGCCGGGTCCCTGCAGCTACCCGCCCCCTGCCTGCTGACCTCTGAGTGCCTGGGTGAGGGCTGCTGCTGGCACCTCATGCTCTCTGCGAGAGGAGAAGAAAGTCCCTCCATATGTGACCCACGAGGAACTTTCAGATTAGGTCCTCCTCTCCAGCGGCAGCAGCTCTGGCCGTGCGCACACCCACCCCTGACGCTGCCGTCAGCCCAGCCTGGGTTTCTGTGCGCCACCCTGAACAGACGCAGCTCAGACAAGCTGCTGGCAGTGGTGGCGGCTAGGAACTTGGGGTCCTGGCTCAGAATGGAGGTTTCTGAGCCTGAGTTTCCTCTCCTGTGAATTGGGAAGAGGGCCATGAGCCCTGACCTCCCCGCACTGTTGCAAGAGTTAAAGCAGAGGACCCTTCTGGCACAACATCAAACCTGTCAGGTGTGAGAAGTCTTGGCCACTGTGGATGTTTCACTGAGTCTCACTGAGAAACCCCTTGAAAAGGAGCTATTCTCTATGGGGTCTCTATGGGGCGGGCCCCGCCCACAGAGCGAAGGTCCTTGCCCAGCTTCCATTCCCGACTTTTGTTTCGGCACCCTGGTTTTCCTTGAGGAATGACCGGCATCCTCTCTTGGTCCACGTGGTTCAGAAGTAGACTGCTTCTGGTCAGTCACACCTCAGCATGCCCTAGGCCATAGTGACTCACCTAGGGATGGTCACAGACCCACATTAGGATAATCAGAGCCGGCCCTGGAACTCTCAGTTGGAGAACCCCAGGGACAAGTGCCTGTTGTCCACTGGGGCCACAAAGGGCGGCGACCAGAATGCATACCTGTCATGTGGCCACCATGGGAGAGCTTGCCTGAGGGTAGGCCCAGCCCAAAGAACAGTAAAGCCACAAGATGGAGAAAGATGGAACTCTGGAGACATTGAACCCCTGGATCCAGCTATGCCTGAAGCTGGTTCAGGTTTTCTGTCACTTATAACCCAGATGTTCTTGAATGAGTCTACACTGAACCACCTGCATTCTCTTGTTCAGGGTCTGCCTGGTGAACTCCCCTAAAATTAAAGCACAAATTTTAACTGGGGGCCAGTTTTCTTCCTTGCCCTTTGTCTCAGGGCCCCCAGATGGCTTGGGAGAGACCCATACTCCTATGCAGATTCTGGAAAGGAAAGTTCTCCACAAGTTCATTAACAGAGCCTTATTATTTTAAGCCATTTAGCGATGGTTTAAATATTTGGCATTTCTTAAAATAAACATATCTTCCCAGACAGGTCGTCTTGCAGTCTGGGCGCGAGCCTGTGACTCTGACACCGGAACAGAACAAAAGCCAACCTCTCCAAGCCTGGATGCTGGCAGCGGCTGGGCCATTCCACCCCCAGAGGAAAGCAAAGTGACCCCTGTGTGCCCACCCCCCAAAGCTCGGGAAAGGCTGCACTACGCCCCTTCCTTCTGGGCACGCCTCACCTATCATAGCATCCAAGAGGACGGGTTACGAAGACATTGACTCCGCTTGGTCTAATCCAGGCTCCCCTAAGCTGGTGAGCTCCAGAGGCCAGGGGCTGGGGCTGCCGTGCTCCTGGGAGCAGGAAATCAGTGCTCAAAGACACAGGACTATGGAACCTTGGAACCCCTTGCCCCCAATTCCTATTGAGTTTCCTGGGATAGCTGTAATGAGTCACTGGAAACTTCATGGCTGAAAACAGCACCCATTCAATATCTTACAGTTCTGGAAGCCAGAAGTCTGAAACGGGCCTCACCCTGCCGTGTCCTGGGGGCTCGAGGGGACACTATCTCCTGGCCTTTTCCTGCTTCTAGAGGCCACGTGCAACTCTCGGCTCAGGGCCCCTCCTCCACGGTCACCGTGACCTCTCTCTCCTGTCTTCTCTGGCTCCCACCTCGCTGCCTCCTTCTTCCACCGTTAGGAACCCGTGAGTTCCCCTGTATCACCCAGGATGAGCTCCCCTTCTCAGGGTCAGCTGTGGAGCAACCTTCATTCCATCTGCAACCTTCATTTCTCCTTGACATGTAGACATAAGATCTCAGCTTTGGGGGATTTGGACGTGGGCCTCTCTGGGAGGCTGCTCTCCTGCCTGCTCTGCCCTCTGAGTGTGAACGGGTCCCAGCGCGGGGGAAAGGAATGGAGTAGAGGACCCTGCCATTCACGAGCTCACGCATTCGTGCATTTGCTGAGCATTTATTGAGCACCTGCTGTCTACTAGCCTCTGTTACAGGCGCCGGGGCTAAAAGAGCCACCTCCTCAGAGGCCAGACCAAGTCCCTACCCTCATGGGGTTTTTTGGTTTTGTTTTTAAACTGAAGAATAGCGTTTGGGTTAAAACGGAGAGGCTAAGGCAGACGGTGAGCCCACCTGAATGGGTCCCAGAGGGCAAGCTGCTGTCTCGCTCCTTCCCCCTCCCCACCAGGCCATCCACCTGCCAGTCTCGGAAACCCTTGTTTTTCTCTGGCTGTTGTGCCACGAAATGAAATGTCAAAGGGACAGGAAGTGGGGGGGGGAGAGAGACGAGGTTTTCCCCAGGGAGAAGCAGCGCTCCCTCCGTCCAGGTTGTTAAGGACACAGAGCGACACACCTGCTCTCGGTTCTGTCTCCCTGGTTTTGTTTTTGTTTTTCTGACATTCCCATCTTTGGGGCAACGAGCTCTCATGTGATGGCAGCTCGAGTTTAAAATATTTGGAGCTCTCTCTGCGATCCCGTTCACACGCTCCCGCCTTTCCATGTCAACTTGGGAAGCGGCGGGGCCCCACTGCCCGGCCGGGGCAGGATGGCCCACAGGGCGCAGGGTCACTATTTTACGGGCTCCCACCCCGTGTCCCTGGAGCCCTCCTGGGCAAGAGCCTGGCTCCTGAGGCCTCGCCCGGCCACTGGCCCTCACTTAATAAATCTCACCAGTGGGATTTCTCAGCCGATCAACATGGGAAAACCAAGGGAGGGGGCCGAGGAAGTGGATGCATTAAAAATAACAGGGCTGCTTTAAATGGACTGAGATTCTGGGGGAGAATATGAACCAAGCAGCTGATTTATTTTAAAATTTACTTTATTTTCCATTCTACCTCTGTTTAATTTCTTTCGATAGAGCTAAAAAAACAAAACAAAACAAAAAAACGAAAACCCTCCTTTTTCTAAAAATTGAAATTTGCATGCTTAAAAAAGAAACGGGGGAGGGGGGAGGGGCGCAAAAATATAGGTCAGAGCAGCACCTGGCGAGGACCATGGGGCCTTGGCCACGGCCGGGCCAGACGGGGGACGTGGATACTTGAAAGGCCTGTCGAAGCCCAGAGCCCCGGCCCCGCGTGGGATGATGGTGTTCGGCACATTGGAAAGTACCATCATCTTTCTTGGATCTTTTCACAGATCAGTGGTTTTTTTGTTTTGTTTTCTTTTCTTTTCTGCAT